>JAIPRM010006025.1:0-19452 GCA_025469315.1 Stegophylla sp. TES_Ste_2020 | reverse complement strand
TTTGTTCAGAATCGTTTTACTGAAGAAATGATTTATCGTTTCTTTAAAATTTAATACGCCCGTCAAGAGAATACCACCCGTCGTGCGAAGTACACCCATCGTGCGAAGTATGTCCGGCTTTTTTTCTATTTTTTTATTATTTTTCTTTTCTCACTTTTCATTTAATAGTATGATAATTCATTTAATAGAACAATAAAAATGAACGGGTAAAAAATAAATAATTTTTGTTACAAACACTAACTTTATGACTTTTAAGTAATATCGTATCGAATCAACTGAAGCTTTACACAGAATCGTTTTATTGAAGAAATAATTTGTCGTTTCTTTAAATTTCAATACATCCACCAAAAGTGGATAGCACCCATGGTGCTAAGTAAATCCGGTTTTTTTTTTTTTTTTTTAATAAAATTTTAACACGCATAGGTGTAATAATTAACATAGATAATAATTGTTATTTTTTCAAAAATATAATAATTGAATTAAGTGTATCGCCATTTTTATGGATTTAAATTAGGGTGTCGCCGTATATAAAAGGTTGAGAATCACTGTAATAAATTATAATCGTACATCAATTATAATCGATGATTATCATTTGATTATCTTAGTAGTATTCTCAGCACAAATTAACTTTAAATTAAAATATATAATTTAGAATAACTATTGACAAATTACTGTATCGTTACTATTCACATAAGAATAAAATAGAACTCTCTTAATTAAATTATAAAATAATAATTGAACGTAGTATTAAAATCGCTCTGTTTTGTATCATACATAATATGAAGTATGTGATGTCATAAAACATAAAATTTAGAAAAAATTAACAAACTGGACTATACAAACTAAACAAATTCATGAAGCAATTAATCATGTTCCAAACCTAATTGTTATGCAGTGAAATTTAATGCCTACAGCTGATAATAATTTGCAAATAATGTTTTGACGACGAGAATGATTAAATTTCTTTAATTCGATTAATTCAAGATATTCAAATACCCACGTTAATATTTCTAGCGAAAACATCGACTTTAACTTCGAAGTATAAACTCATTTTCTATTATTTATAACATGTTTTTATTTTATTGTTTAAACAATATGTGTTAAATAAAATAATTATATTTTCCAAAATATGTACTAAGTATACCAGGTATTTGCACACTCTTCAACGCAAATAATTGTACGTTTTGCCACAGTTCAGTTTGGTCAAAACTCTTGTTTCAGTACTGAAAAAAACTGATTTTAAATTATTATTATAATTACAACAATTTACAAAGTCAATATTATAGTCAATTGCTCTTTTCAGAATAGAATATGAAATCTTTGACTGTGGAAAACTACAAAAACGCACTTAGCACGTTCCGGATTGTCACCCCTCTTATATATAACGTACACGCGTTATGTACACTGAGTACCTACATAAAGCGACTCGTTGCGAAAACGCATTTCCAATTTTCTAAATGCAAACTTTATACACAATCCGTATCTACTCTCATTATTTGATAAATACATATATATATATATATTCAATGTGGGGGTGTAAAAAGATTGCCCTGGATATTGCTGATGGGAACGGAGGTTAAACGTTCCCATAACGATGTAATGTTTGTGATGGAAATTTGCGCAGCATTGATGGCAGAGAGAGAGAGAGAGAGAGTATCGGGGAAGTGGCTGGTGAAGTAAATACGATTTTTCGATCGGCGGGAAAGTAACGGGAGAAAATTAGACCTTTAACTCTTTGCCGCCGCCGCCACCGCCGTCCAATCTTCCGGCTGGTCGATTCCATTTCACGCAGATTTCATACGTTAAACAGAAGAAGGAAAAAAACAACAACAACACTGCAGTGTGTGCGGGATTTTTCGCACGCCCTTCCCCTTGGATCTGCTCCTCTTCCCCTGCGACAACGTCTAAGTCTCGCTCGCGCGGCGATAACGATGACGTTTAATTTTCCGCGTTCCGGTCGACGGCGGTAGCGGAATTTACAACCACCGCTCTCGTCCCAGTCGATTTCGTTAAATTTTTTTCTTTCCACTACTATTATTTTCTTATTTTTATTCTCCCACTCTTTCTCTATCTCTCTCTCTCTCTCTCTCTCTCTCTCACACACACAAACTGAAAATTCGTTCTCTCGCACCGCCGCGCGTCGTAATGAACCCCGGGACTTATTAACGATTGCCGGCACGTACGCGGGTGTTATTTTTGCCGAGCGCAAGGTAGTCCATAGTCCATGGTTGGAGGAGAAAACTGTGGCGAAGGCCGTTGAAAAAAAAAAAAAAAAAATTAGGCATATCATTTAATGGAGCGGAAATGCGTTCAAGCGGCAGAGAGAGAGAGAGCCGGCCGAACGGCGAAACACGGTACCTAACCTAACATATTGTAGCGTGGAGGGGGGGTGGGGTGAAATCGTTACATGTATACACATAACACATACGTGTGTATATGCATGCATGTGTATGAGGGGCTGCATAACGTCGCCGTTTGTGCGGCGGATTTTAAATTGGAAATTTGCGTTACATAATATGGAAACGAAGACGGACACTCCCCTTTTTTCCGGTCTGTAAGTGTCTGAAATACGTTCACATTAACCTAACCGCCGCTGGTGCGATACGTGGAAAACACACTTCGAATCGACGTGTGTTGGCTAATGTAGGAAACAGCCCTCTCCGCCCTCCCCCCTCCCCCCGTAGGTATACCGCGTGATTTATAATAATATTATATTATTATACTCGGTAAACTACTATCCGCATTTTGGTAATATTATGTTTTTGACACGAGGGTCTTAAATAAATAAATTGTTTTTTTAGATTTTGGATTTTGAGCGAAGTGAAAAAGCTAGTGTTTTTTTTACAATAATGTTTATTCTATTTTCTTTAAATACTTTTTACTATGGAAATACTTGTCCAAAAGTCTCGACTACCGACTTTTTGAAACATGATTTGCCCTTGAATGGTATTTTAAAGGGGTAATTTTTCAAATTTCTCAATTTTCTGTTAGAAAAAACTATCCGAAATTTTATAAAAAAAAAGACTCAGAAATCATATTTATTTATTTTTTTTACCAAACTATGAAAATTATTAAACATAGATGTACAATAGTATAATAAATATTTTGGTGCAAAAAAAAAATCTTTGAAAATGTAAAACAAAAAGTAAAGTAAAGTAAAATAAGGTAAAATAAATTAAAGTAAAGTAAAGTAAAGCAAAGATAAGTAAAGAGTACAGACAAGAAACTCGACATACTTCGCACCACGGGTATTCTCTTCAGGCCGCTGATACTCTTTTGTTGGATTTGTTGAAAATGACGACATTTAGGTCAGAAATTAAGCGTTTTTGAAATTGTATAGGTCACTTAGTATTCCCGCTACGATCTAGTGCATATACGACGTCTGGTAAAAGGTCAAATAAATAATAATTACTATTTTAATAAAAATACATTTTATTTTTATTTTCTTAAAATTTATTTGCGCTTATGGATTTTTAAAACGGTAATTTTTCTTTTTTTTTTGCACTCATGGGATGTTTGTTTTCGCTCTTTTCTAGTGGCATTTAAGTTATATTTTTTAAATATAACCATAACTTTTAGATTAAACCATAACTCTTATTTTCAGCTCTACCACTCGTAGTATATTTTCTTAAATATAATGTTTAATTCTGGTCAATTGGTCCCGGATCTGAACACTTAAAAAACCACCCACTCAGATACACCTCTGACTTTAATAACAATTAAATTTAACTTTTAAATTATTCAAAAAAATTAGTGAGAACAAATTTTCAAATGATAAAAAGAGAAAAAAACTATTTTTTGTAATTTTGGATATGTACACATATAGTTAAGTCAGTAATGAATAGCAAAAAAAAACAGAATTACTAAATTTAATAGTAGTAATTAGTACGTAACGTTTGGTCGTTCCGGAATAATTTCAAACTCGGTCTCTGAGTGGTAAGTAAAATATTCACAAACGACGTCCCGCGTGTTATACAGAATCACGACCCGGTTCACATAGTCTAAAGCCGACTCCAAAAAGTCTCGGGTCGGTTAGAAACTTAACGAACGATTGTCGTGTCGAATACGAGACCGACGAGTAGAGCTCTAAGTGCACACAAACACAGCGCGGGTTACTCGAAGTTTCCAATTAAAATTGATCCACGTCCTCCGAGAACCTCTCCGCGGTGAAAAGGACGACGACGAGGACCCGGGTGGGGTACTCTTCTCCAAATAGCCCCTATTCGTACAAATATTTCAAAAACGTTTTCCTTTATCGCCCGTTTATATTATTAATATAATCTCCCTTTCATCCACATTTCCATAACCGAGATTTTGGGAAGCACTTACTTTAAATTTTTTTTTGAAACTCGGCTCAAGAACAGTATAAAATGTACTCATTTAAATAAAAATAAAAACATTTTTATGTTTATAATTAATTAATAGAAATAATTAGTCTACTCTTGTAGTGACTATGTGTTCGGTAACAATTAATTTATGTATAAAAAACATAAATTAGAATTTTAGAAAATAAGAATTTTTGTTTTATGATCAAAAAAAAAGAAAAAAAAATTCATATTAAAACGTATATTAGTGTTCATAGATTATTTTTTTGCATGTTAATCTAATTTTTTAAAAAAGAATATCACGAGAATGTTTTTACTGTTTTTTTTTTTTTTGATAATATTAGCATCATAATTACAGATGTTTTATAATTTAAAAAAGAATGTAAATCGGGACAACCGATTTTGAAATTTACATTGAACGACTTAATAAAACTAATTATTTTTCAAGTAAGTGCTTGCCAAATTCTTGTTTATGAATTTATGGGCGAAAGGGGTTATAATAATAATAATATCTTTAGGGTGGTGGGAAAGGGAAACGCGTTTTTAAAATATTCGTGGGCGAGAAGAGAGAAAGGTCATTTTTGGGTGGTGAACGGGGGTCTTGCCCGAGGATCCGTCTAAAGTCTAACGAATGACGGCGCGAGTCCCGTGAAATCCTGCGGCTCTCCCGTATTTCACAACCGCCGGCGTACGCTTCCCTACGCTCCTTCCCCGCGATTCTGTAACGTTATATAATTGCGTTATCGTACGCGTTAGTCCTGCGGCAACATTGCGGGGTTTCCACGCAGGTACGTACACAATCTCTCACCATATATATATTATATATATATATATAGCCGGTAGCTGTTTTAATAATAGCAACAACAATAAAATAAAATAATAATATATAAAACCGTATTTCGCGTTTCCGTCGAAAACTTTTGGGGGGAATTCGATTCTTCTACACGACTGAACGCCGCCGCGTCGGTCGGGTCTACGACGTGTACGAAATACTGCGAACACTTTCAAAACTCACACCACGACGCACACACGACCGGCGGCGGCGGCGGCGGCGGCGAAACGAACGGAAAATCGTTGTCGGTTGTTATTATGGGACGTCTAGAGGAGAACATAGTTGTATCGCGTGGATTCTCGGGGTGGAGAGAAGTAACTATAGAGCAGCCGTAGGGCCGTGGAGAGAAATCAAGAGCCCCAGGGACAAACTAATTTAACTAATTTTTTTACCAAAATCACTCAAATGACACTACTTCAAACGTTTGTTTTAAAAAATGCAGTTTTTTTTTTTTATTTTTTTGGACCACTGTGCGGCGAATTCTTACATGTATTTTTATTACTGCTGCTGTTGTCGCGTAGGGTATAATTTTTATTTCACCTTGCCCCTCCCCCCCTTCTAGTAATTCTTTGTTCGCTTCTATCGGGGGGGGGGGGCCCGCCGGTGCCGGTGATCGGGTCACCAGAGTCCGAATCTTTTTTTTTTTTTTTTTTTCTGATGACCGCAAATCACAATTAAAACTATGGCGGTCGCCCAGGACGAATCCGCCAGGAGCTGGGTGAAAATTAAAAAAACCCGCAAGTAAGTCGACCGCATTCTTTCGGGATCATCGCTCGACAACTTCATTCGCCTTCCCCTACCCGTTTGAAACGCCCACTGTCACCGTCGTATTACAGAGGCGCCATTTGGATGGGGGGGGGGGAGGAAAGTATGCATTCATACTCACATGACTTTTAACAAATTCTTAGTGACCTAAAAACGAAAAAAAAAAAAATCTAGCACCATTGGTATTATATACAAACCTGTTGATTTGCTTTCTAATCTAAATAAACATAATTAAGTTGCCCAATGTAATTAATTACAAATTAATACTGTAATTAATTTTATATTCTGAGAAGATTGGAAAAACCCGCAGTGATTGTACTGTGATGATTATTATTTTTAATTTTTTTTTCTGGTTCAAAAAATTACCCAAAAGTTTCGACTCGATTCTTAAAATGTCAGAAATTACTACCTGACTGCTTTAAAGAGTAATTTTTAAAAAAAATTTCAATAGCTTTTCAAAAAAATAGTTTTTCAAGAAAAACTATCCAAAATTTAACCGAAATAACTATAATAGAAATGGTAGTTAATATTTATGAAACTTAAAATATAAATAAGGAACACAGTGAAAAATTGTGAAAATTGCTTAGCAAATTTTAGCAAATAATTTGCAAAATTTTGGTGCAGGTTTCAAGTGCCTAGCACAATGTGGTGGTGCCAACTTCACGCACGTGTACATTTTATGTATAAGAATATTACACGATTTTATATTTCCTATAATATGTTAATTATTCAATATTTATTTATTCTTTATTTCTTTTAACTCAAAAACTACCCTTATAAGCAAAATTTCAACCCTTTTGTGGCGCGTCTTAAAATTAATTGATGCTCACCAAATTTCATATCACTATAATATAATATGTTGAAATAATAATATCTTAGGGTGTCCAGATCAATATTTAAAACTTAAAAAAAAAACCGGATATACTTCGCACGACGGGTGGGATTCTCTTGACGGGTGGTGTATTGCATTTTAAAGAAACGATAAATCATTTCTCCAGTAAAACGATTCCGAAAGAGGAAAGTTAATAGTATAAAAAATAAATGACAAAAAAAAAATGTTAGAAAAACGTCCAACATTTTTTTTTCACGTTTTCAAAATTTTCTTGCCCTTAAATCTTTCTTATATTATTTTCTATCCATGTTCACATTTTCTTATATAGTTCGGATCAAAGAATGATGGTTTCCTGGTCGTTTTTATCAAATTTTGGGTAGTTTTTTCCAAAAAAAAAAAAGAAATGGAAGAATTGAGAATTTCAAAAAATGACCTCTCTAAAGTACAATCTAGAGGCAAATCCGGTTTCAAAAAGTTTGCTGATCGTCGAAATTTCTGGACAAGTATTTCCATACGAAAAATCGTACACAGAAAAATAAAAAAAAATAAACATCATTGTAAAATCACTAGCTCCTCCACTTCGTTCAAAATCTAAAACAAGGACCACCCTAAATTATTATATACATTTCGGGTACACCACGTTGTCTTTACGCCCGACGGGTCTCATACTCTCTCGGTATAGTTGTGTACACGCAGTTGCGGATAATATCATCAACAGGGATGGATTATACATGGTCGACGTGTGCAGTGAGAGAGAGAGAGAGAAAGAGAGAGAGAGAGAGACAGAGAAGGAGAGGAAGATAGATAGAGAGAGAGAGAGTGAGAGAGAGAAGGGGGGGGGAGAGAAACGCTCGGGATTAACAACATTAACCTAAATAGCGGAACGATTTTCATTCTTGCAATAATAATTATGAATGTATATTTTGACGGGGTCTCAGTCTCCCGCGGGGATTTGCATACCGTGCGCGCCCCCCGACTGGAAGTGTTATGATTGAATTACCATCGGTTGTTGTATAATATCGCCTTGAATTAATCAGCCTCGTACTCAGGAACGGCGGCGTAAGGCGTCTAAGTGAAATCGTTTGTTATCGTAACCCACTGGCGTGTGCGCGTTTTCGCCGCCGCACATGAGCGTCCGTCCGGTCGGTTGGCAAGTAAAAACCGCCGAGATCCCGACGACGCCTCTGTTTTTCTGCGTGTAATTATTTTTTTTTTTAATTTCACTTATACCGCCGAATTTAATCGAATTTACTGACTGTAAATCTTAATCCGCTGTGACCCGCGTGTGCGCGGAAAAGCCTGCGCCTCTATTAAGTTATAGCCAGCTGAGAAAATGTCACAGTCCAATCCAAGTGCTTAGCACAAGGTGGTCAGATAAAAATTTTAGGGAAAATCAATTAAAATTACTACTCACAACTTTTGTGTTTTACTAAATCGATTAAGTTTAAGACGTGCCACAAAAGGGTTGAAATTTTGCCTATTAGGGTAGTTTTTGAGTTTTTCGCAGATTTCAAACGAAATAGTGCAATTACAATAAAAAAAAAAAAAAAAAAACTATAGAATTAAAATAAATTGTAGACATTCAAAAATATTCTAAAATAGTTTTAATATATAAAATTTGCCTGAAAAATACATAGGGCGATCAGATAAAAATTTCAGAGAAAATCAATTAAAATTATTTACAACTTTTTATATTTTATTAACATAACCTAGACAAATCTTACCGTTTGTTGCCAATTGACATTAATATAAAAATATGTGAAATACTCAAAATTTAAATAATTATGAATCTAGAAAATATTATACTTTATTTCCAACAAAAATTAGTTTAAACTAGAATAAACTAGTGGAAATCTTCATAAAAACATTGGTACCTAATATTTTTGACTTTTTCCTCTTGTTATTATTACCATAATATACAATAAAATTGTATACTGTGGAAATTCTTCAAAAACTAATGATTTTATATATAATATTATAAATTAAAAAGTATGAAGTCAAATTCCTGGACATTACTGAAAAACTTCTTCGGACACCGGGACATGAGTTCCAAAACCTGTAATGTCTCGGATTTTCCGGGACGAATGGACACCCAACCACGATAAAAAATTGCACTTAATTTAAAAAAAAAAAAAAAAAAAAATGTATAAATATAAAACCATAAGTCATATACTGTTTAATTAAAATATTAAGTCAATAAAGTTAATTCTAAAAAAATCTCAATGAATTTTATAGATTTTAAATTTTTAACATGATTCAAATTAGAAAATAATATGTTGATGTATATATTTTTTTCATAATTTGACGGTAAATTATTCTAACATTTATAAACGATTGAGTGTTAAACATTTAAATTGCGAATTTTGTCCAAAGGCGTTTAATAGAATAATTGATTGGTGTTTATGAAGGTATATAAAGGTCTATGGTAATTTAATTTCCCGTCATCCAAAGTTAAATTCCAATTTTAATATGCAGATTGAAGTACCTTTATTACCGGGAAATTAATCGATTTTGCTTCTTGAATATTATTGCGTAATCGTATGGCGTATGTATACGTAAAAAATAAATGTATCGAATATTTCTCAGTTATTCAATGTTTAAAAAAGCCGGACATACTTCGCACGATGGGTGTACTCCGCTCGTCGGGTGGGATTCTCCTGACGGGTGTATTGGATTTTAAAGAAACGATTAATCGTTTCTTCAATAAGACGATTCTGAACGAAAGAAGTTAATAGTATAAAAAAATTAATGAGAAAAAAAAATGTTCGAAAAATGTCTAAAAATTTTTTAGAGTTTGAATGAAAAAAATAAAAAATAAAGGCGTTTTAGTCAAATTTGAGTAGTTTTTTTTCCAAATTATGGAAAAAATATTAAAGATTTCGAAAAATAATTACCATCTAGAGGAAAATTCTGTAACAAAAAGTTGCTGGTCGAAACTTTTGTACGAGCATTTCTTCGTGAAAACATTTACACAGTAAAAAATAAAAATAATAATAAAAAAAAAAAAAAAAAACACTGGCTTCTTCTTTCCACTCTGAATCTAGAATTATCTGTTCACATTTCGGTACTAATTCATCGGCGAGACATTTTGAAACACTCAGTTTGCTCGCACTCATATATTACTCCGGAAATTGATCCGTGACTAAACCTCAAATCCCCTCCAAAATGTTTATCCTGTTTGCGCCATTTGTGATTATGTAGCCATGTTCACATCGCGAATTCTCTTCACTCGCTTTTTCTCGGGAAAAATCCTAAATAACCGGTGAAACGTCGGTTGGAAACACATTTTCAATTTTTGTCTTTATTATCATTCAATTAGTCATCTGGACAAGAACATATTTTACATTAAAACTATTTGTATCATTTAAATGTTTTATACATTTCCGATTCGGTTAATTGTGAAAAAAAAAAGGTTAGGTTACCTAACCTAACCTCAAATGTACCTGATAAAATGATACGATTCGTAATCTGTTGATTTAGTTTTGTAAAATATCAACGTGTAATTGGGAATTTCTAACCTAATCCAAAAAAAAAAAAAAAAAACAGATTTAAAAAATATGTAGGTTTAATAATTTGGTGTATCTAGTGATATTGACAATCACATTTTTAATTAGTATTTCCAATTTAATTAGAAAAAAAAAATCATACGTATATAGTATATAAATCTTATATAATTTTTTACTTACACTGTTTGACTTAGATTTTTGAAAAAAAGCTTTATTGAAATAATTCCAACTCCAAATTTGTATTGCTGTACTCGATGAAAATCTAATTTTACATAGATACGCCACTACTCTATAAAAAATATCTACATTTTACCTAACCTTCTGTTGATATAAGTCAGTGGTTCTCAACCTTTTCACTCAATCCATCCATAAAAATTGCGACACACTAAGTTTAGTTATTGTATTTTTGAAAAAATAATAATTATCATCTATGTAAACTATCACACCTGTTCGTGTTAACAAAAAAAAAAACAGGATTTACTTAGCACTATAGGTATTCTTCAATCCTTGGACGGGGTACTTTTGGTGGGTGTATTGAAATTTAAAGAAACGATAAATTTAATTTTTACTCGTCCAATTTTATTATTCAACTATTAACTGAGAAAAGAAAAAAATATTGACGAGAAAAAAGTGTTATTACTCATAATATTATTGTGTATCTTTAAATTTTCATAACATTTGGATAAAAAAAAAAGAAGAGTTTTAAAGGCATTTTTGTTGAATTGTATGTAGTTTTCCCCAAATTTCGGAAAAATATTGAGGATTTCGAAAAATAAGTACCATCTAGAGATAAATTCTAAGTATTTAGAATATTATTACTTCTGAAGTGTTTCTATACAAAATGTGTTTACAAATATAAAAATAAAAATAATTATCGTTTGAAAAACACTAGCTTCTTCATTCTATCCAGAATTCAAAATTCAAAACTAAAATAGTTAAAGATTTTATATTTTCAGAAAAAAAAATTCCGTGAGATATTTTTGATACGGTGTAGTGTGTGAACCTTTGTTTACAGTATAAGTCTTATAATATTATATAGTTTAAATTCTAAAATATAAATAAAGAATTTTATTATTATTTTTTTTTTTTGTTTTGGTGACACGCCCCTAACAATAATTCGCGATACACTAGGGTCGAGAACCACTGATATGAGTAATACAATAACAATATTATGTCATTTGAAAAATCTTTTCGAATACGAGTTGGATAGGTGGATTTTCGCGCAAATGTTTTACCACCGCTTGCCACCAGCGCCACTTATTGTTTGTCGAGTTTATTAATTTCAGAGATTTGGAGAGTTGTCGGTGTACAGCGATAACCGCAGCACGTGTGAGGGGAAGTATATATATATATATATATCTCTGAGTCGAACACTACTTCCATTGTGAATTTGAAACGGCGGCGGCAGGGGAAGAGTCAAGACCGGCCGTTATGATGAGACGTTTGGTAGGGGAACCGATTCCAGATGGCTGCCGGGGGGGGAGTGGTGGGGAGATAAAGGCGAGAAGAATAAGAAGACTTTATTCAGATTAGTATTTCCAACAAACTTTTGTGTGGCGGCGGCAGAGAAATTTCCTCGACTGTAAAATGCTGTCCGTGTAGGCGTCATCTGTTCCACTGCCACGGAAAATATTAACAAAACCCACGGCTGCTTGCTGCAAAATACGACGAACGACCCTTTTAAACATTCATACATTTTAATCGTTATGATAATAATAATAATAATAATAATAATAACGTCTCTACCTACTATTGCTTATTGTTTGTTTCTTGATTAATTTTTTTCTTTTTTTGACAAAACTAATTTTACAATAAGGGCTCATAAATTGTAGCATTTGCATATCTTTTTTATTTTTTTTTTTTTTTCTGAGAGAGAGGCCCTAGAGATACCTATGTGAGTTACAAAATTTGTTTCAGATAACAGAGAAGCTAAATACGAAATTTTATAAGTGATATTTTTTGATTATTTTTGTTTTGCCGACATTCCGTTTTGTATATTTAGAAATTTGCTGTTTGCTATTTTGCTTTTTGAGTCCATTTCAGCTTAACCGTAGCCTTTAGAACATTTTTTCTCAGTAATAGGTTACAAATAATTATAGTATTATTAATATTATTTATATACTTATAATTAATTCGTGTTAATTAATTAGTTCTCCTTCTTATGTTATAAGGGTACTTTTATATAACATAGTATGTTTTATTTTATCGAATAGCATAAATTCAAATCACATAGCGAAGCGACAAGATTATTATTATTATTTTTTTTTTTAACAGAACAATTGCAGTACTAATGAGTAGGTACCACGAGTCGTCACGATACAATAAACAATGGAATATAATTCTTCAAATTTTTTTTTTTAATTAAAAAATTTCAAATTCTTTTTATGCATGACAAGTTTTAACTTTACGAAAATTTAAGTATAAATAAACAATAACATGAAAAATATTTTGGTAAAAGAAGATTATTAATACCTGTGTACAATTGTTTTTCTATTCAGTTTTTCTATTTAGATAATTTTTTGAATTTCTCAATTCTTCATTTTTTTTTTTTTTTTTCGGAAAAAACTACCCAAAAGCTGACAAAAAAGACGCGGAAATCATAATTTTTTGATCAAAACTTTATGAAAAATTATACATAGACAATAATATGAGAAACATTTTGGCACAAGAAAATGTTGAAAATGTGAAAAAAAAACATTTTGGACATTTTTCTAGCATTTTTTTTTTTCTCATTAATTTTTTTTTTACTTTATTTGTTTATTAGATCAAAAAAAGTAAATTAAAGTTTGGACAAGAGAGCGGGACATATTTTACACTACGGATGTTCTTCGTTCTTCAAGTCAGATACTCTTGGTGAGTGTGTTGAAAATGACTATTATATTATTGTTTGTAAAGAAGTGATTAATCGTTTCTTTAAAATTCTACACACCCACCAAGAGTATGTGACCCGAGGAACGTAGAACACCCATAGTGTGAAATAGGTTCGGTTTTATTTTTTTTAACGCAAGGAATAACTAATTTAGTATTCTCTTTAGATTTTGATTTTAACAGTTAGCGATTTTTCACCGTGACGAGACGAACAAGACGACCCGTGTTAATTAAGACAAGCTAAGTTTTTATTTTTAAAGTTTTTTTAAAACATAAAAACAAGTCTGATGACGGCGGTGAAATGTTGTCCGTCGACACTTCACCTCTTTAATAAGACGACACCGGAGTTGGGTGTAAAGCATTTTTTTTTTTTTGGTATAGTACAGTTAACTTTAACAAGAGTAAGTAAAATAAAATATTTAACCTGCATAATAATAATAATAACTAGGCATTTTTTTATTAGGCAAATTATTGCAGTAGCAGCTAGTATTCACTATTTAAATGTTTTCAGGTTAGAAATATTTGGCGATTATTACAATATAGTGAAGCACTAGGGTTATTATTTGATTATTCATATGTTATTAATACAGAAGGGCTTATAAAAAAAAAAAAAAAAAAATAGTTAAGAATTTAATTTTTATTTGACAATGTTTATAATTATTTTCGAATAAAATAATATATATATATAAGAAACTGCGCGAAAAACGATTAAATAACAAATGGAATTTTGCGTTTTGATTAGTTTTACAAACGTTCATTCATCAATACCAATTGTTGATTTTATTTGAATATTTTGGAAAAAGTTTTCCAATAGGATATATAAAATACTTAAACAAAATACTCTGAATATTCTCTAATACTTTTTTTAGAATACTTAATTAATTTTAAACACTATAATATCTAAATGTTAGAATTTGGAAATACTAATGTATATGTAAAGAATAATTTTGGTTCTGAAAAATTGAAATGTGAAACAGTTCAATTCTATCCCACTTGGCTATTTTTTGGACTTGTCAAAAAAAAAAAAAATATATATATATATATATATATAGAAAGTACTACGTATATATATCCTGATCCTACTAACAATATATTATTATTATTGGCTTTAAATAAATAATTACTTCGTGAATATCAACGGAAAAAATAATATGAATATTGATACCAAACATAATAAAATTTCGATTAAAAAAAAAAAAAAAAAAAACTATAGGGTTTGACTCCGTCAAACGCGTTTGACACGTGACTCGTGGTCCGTCTTGCACAACCAAGATGACCTATAGTGTTCCGGACCGATCTAACTTCATCCGTCATCATCACATTCCTTTCATCCCTCGGAGGGTATAATTTGTTCCGGCTACAGGCTACCGAGTTACGTGCATTCCATATTTTTTTATTTTCATATTAGCCATCGTCGAGTCATAAAACCGAGTCGAACAAATTTACAAACGACATGTAAAATAATATATCTGCAATGATAATAAAAATATATAAAAGCTAAATAATAGTACTTTTTAATTATTTTAGATTCTGAACGAAGTGAAGAAGCTAGTGTTTTTTACAATGATGTTTAATTTTTTTTTTTTTTCTGTGTACAACATTTCGTATGGAAATACTTGTCCAAAAGTTTCGATCAGCAACTTTTTGAAACCGGATTTGCCATTAGACGGTACTTTAGAGAGGTCACTTTTTGAATTTCTCAATTCTTCAATTTTTTTTTTGGAAAAAAATACCCAAAATAATAATTCTACTACGGATATTTAGTTAATATTTCCTGAAACAGTTACGAGTGTACTCGTAACAATTTTTTCAAAAAATTTTGTCATTCAGCACAGGCACACGGGCAAACTGAAAAATCCACCCCCCTCCCCCGTTATTATGTTTGTACACTCCGACGACGGGTGTAGAAATTAAAGTTTAAACCGTTGCTTCGACGAATCGGAGAAATATCACTAAGGTATACTTAATACTTCGTCGGCGGCGGCGGCGGCGGCGGTAATAATTTTTACTTGTCCGATCCACTTATCAGAGCCGTGCCGTGTGGGGGGGGCTTGGGGGCAAGCGCCTTGGGCGCATGGTTTAAAGGGGCGCCAAAAATAGTTTTTATGATAATTTTTATGGTATATTTTAAACTATACATAAATAAAAACACTAGCTTCTTCACTTCATTCAGAATCTAAAAAAAAAAAAAAAAAAAATGATAAGCGACAGTAAAAAATAACCAGAATAACCCTACTCACTCATAATATTATTTTATATGTTATATACAAATTTTATTACATAATAATATGTTAAATTTGTGATTTTTATTAATTTCTAATTATTTTGTACCTAAAACTATTTTGTTTAATAATAATTATTACTATTGCAATCATCTTTGATTTTCTGTCAAATCGGTGTTCAAAATACGTCGTTGTATAAAAAAAAAATGTTCAATTAAATAGGAACAAAATACATGATAATAGAAAAATATAAAATAGAGGGCGAATGTTTTAAAATCTTGCTCTGGGCGTCAAATCTTAACGGCACAGCTCTGCCTTTTAAAAATAATAATAATATATCCGGTAACAGTGCCAGCACATACTACTGCACTTTAATACGTGCATAATAATCGCGGATCGGATGAAAATATATAATATTATTCTATTCGCGATCCTTGCATTCATTCCGGGGACGATTTTGAAAACGTGATTTCAACGTCTACTGGAAGTCAATTACACGAATTCAATACGTGGGATTACGTGTACCCGGATAAAAGACTCGGAATCGCGGGGATTTTTTTTTTTTTTTTGTATTACACACACACACACACACACCCCTCCCCCCACGTATATGTATATTATATTCTCCCCGCGAACGAAAATAAAAGAATCTCTTCCCTGCGCTCGCGCACGCGCTGGCATTTTCTTTGCAGCCCGTACTGTGTTTTTTTTTTTTTTTTTTTTTTTCCATACACTGTACTATGTTTCCTTTCAATAATATTGTACGTACGCGTACTTACCACATAAGTATATTATGACCGTCGTCGGCAGCACCTACATAACGTGCGCGCGCGGGGAGTGGGGGGGAGGGTAATATGTCATTGAAAAGTAATAATAATATAAGAATAAGAAGAAGAAGAAAAAATATATAAAACTTAAATTACATTGCCGGGGGGTGAGTGAGAGGGTGAGAGAGAGAGAGAGAGAGAGAAACTTTGTACCCGTTTTTCAAAGACGTTGTGCAGCAGAATATAGTCCGGAATTGAATTCATTGTGACTCTCGAACACGCTCGTTTTATATATACATAATAATAATAATAATAATAATATATTTCTTTGTACGCGCGCGAATATTCGTACGGGAAAAAAAAAATATTATATTTATTATTATTATTATTATCATTTCTTTATCCGACTGCGGTTGCGGATGGAAATATCGAAAATGACGTGTGCGCACAATAATAATATTGTACGTTATGCGAGGTGAAAATATTTTCATTCTGGTCCGTACAGCTGCGATTGACAATATTTAAACTGCTCCGGGTGGTGCCCGGGCGTGGGACGCATTATCATCCGAGGAAACCCGCACGGGCGACGCGACTCGCCGACGACGACGGGACCGCGTAAGCGCGGCTTAACCGTCATACAGCCAAAGAATACCCTTGTGCGTGTGCGTGTATTATATATGTATGTTTCCGTGTGTTCGTGTACCGCGGGTAAGAGGAGGGTTTTTGCTATTTTCTCCTTATTTTTCATCGTTCGCAGCTTTTTATCGCCAACGTCAGTGGTTCTCAACTCCCGTTTTGTGGTTGGTAGGAGGGAGGGGAGACATGGAGCACTTCTTGGGCGACGGGATGGCGTTGAGCATCTCGAATACAATATTGTATTTAAATTTAAACCTTACTACCGAATGAGAAAACCGAAGAAAAAACTAAAAACTAAAATACAGATAGATGCTACGCTGAACACTACGCTCCATGGCTTACCCGTAATTGTTTTTCTCGACGTTTCGAAAATATTTTGTTCCTAGAATCTCCTCGACGGGTCGTCGTCAATCCTTTTGGAACATCGAAACAGATTTACAGATTCAGAAGAAACAAAAAAAAAATAAATAAACGTCGTTTTTAAAATACAGGTTTCCTCCGCTCAGAAACCCAAAAAAATAAAAAATAAATATTGAATTTTCAACTAATGAGATATTAAAAAACCAGCTTTAATAATTTCAATTATACATATATTTTCTTTTGACTTGCAGTTATACATTTTTCAAATAGGTCTATCTAGACCAAGGGTTCTCAACCTGGAGGGCGTGCCCCCCTAGGGAGGGGGGCACGTAAAATTTCAGGGGAGGCGTGAAAATTTTCACATGAAACCACATTTTACCACAAAACATAATGTTGTTTATGGTTATCTATATATTGTAATTTTATTATTATTATCATTTTTTTTTTGTAAGTAGGTATGCGATTATCGGTTATAATAATCGTGTCAATACTATTTTCAATAATCTGAAGAATATTATTAAACTATTTTATTCATATTTATATCCAACATTAATTATTAAAGTCATAAACCATGTTGTATTTATATTGTAAATAACATAATGAAATTCAATCTTATAGAAGTGGGAAGGGGGCGACGTGACCTCATATAATAGTATAAAAGAGGGCATGAACCTCAAAAGGTTGTGACTCCTTGATCTAAACCATTATTTTTACTCTTTTTTTTTTTTTTTTAATCTTTAAATAGATTTACTGTTTCAATGTTTCAAAAGGATCCACGACTTGTCGATGGACTTCTATGGAAGAAATTTTTCAAAAACTTTGAGAAAAAAAAAAACAACTATATACGAATATTATATATTATAGTTGACGCGCACGCGCGAGCGAACCAAATAGTAAAAAAAAAAAAAAAAAAAAAACCAGACGGTTGTGGGGCTATAGATGGGATGGGGAGGGGATGGTACTCGGGTAAATGTCACTCGGGATTTGTTTCGTACATCCGACGGCCGCGTGGTGAAAAACTTTGACTACCGTCGGGGCCCTCCCCTCCCTCCCGTAGATACTCTCACCTGTACAACGGCTCAGACGACGACGACCGTAATTCCCTGCCTGCGCCAGCCGATATGATTTATACCGTTTTCATCGCGTATATTTGCATCCCCGTGAGGCCCGTCTATTTGCCAACAATATATTATAATATGTATATCGGATACACGTGTATACGGAAACGCGTCCGGATTGGCATCTGCAGCTGTATAAATACGCTCGATCGCGCGATTAATCCGATTTATGTGCGCCCTCTCCTCTGCCACCCCTCATTCGCGTAACCGAACGCGGGCGTGTCCGAGTTTTTGCCGCCGCCGTTCGGGGCTTATGCGAAGCCGATGCACTTGGGACCGAATTCAATTTCAATCCCGGACGAAAACCGGACAAAAACAATCACAACCAGAATAATATTATTATATTATTGTTGTTTTTTAAATGCTTTTTGTATATTTTGATTAGATTTTTTTTTTTTTTTTAGATTCTGTGAAGAAGCTAGACGTGTCCTTACGACCAGTGGCGGATCCAAGGGGGGGGGAGGGTAATAGAGTAAATACCCCTCCCTTGAGCTTATTATATAAAAATGTATTACATTGTGACTTGTGAGAAAAACTAGTTTTATTCAACGTTATATCGATAACAAATTTTAATTACCCCCCTTGAAAAAGGGGGGGGTGAAAAATATTGTGTGTGTGTGTGTGTGTGTGTGTGTGTGTGTGTATTAACCCCAGTTAGTACGTTGTTTTTCTCGGTTTTTTTTTTTTTTTTTTACTGTTAATTCCTGCCTATTATCGTTAATAGACTAAGTTCGATTTTTAAACAGGAAACATTAATCAACCAGTGTAATTGCATTAAGAACTCAATATATTAATGTTTGACGTTGTTAAACAACATTGGATAATACACATGAAGTGTGTACGATTATGAGTATGAAATTTTAAATTATGAAATATCATTGAAAAATATATACATTTTAGATTCTGAATGAAGTGAAGAAGCTAGTGTTTTTACAATAATGTTTATTTTTTATTTTTATTTTTTTCTGTGTACAACTTTTCGTATGGAAATACTTGTCCAAAAGTTTCGATCAATAACTTTTTGAAACCAGATTTGCTTCTAGATTGTACTTTAAAGAGGTCATTTTTTGAATTTCTCAATTCTTCAATTTTTTTTTTCGGAAAAAACTACCCAAAATTTGACAAAAACGACTCGGAAACCATCATTTTTTGATCGGAATTTTATGAAAAATTAAACATAGATAGAAAATCCTATAAAAAAGATTTTAGCTTTTTGAAATT
>JAIPRM010006024.1:0-19453 GCA_025469315.1 Stegophylla sp. TES_Ste_2020 | reverse complement strand
GTTTCGATCAATAACTTTTTGAAACCCGATTCGCCTCTAGATTGTACTTTAGAGAGGTCATTTTTTGAATTTCTCAATTCTTCAATGTTTTTTTTTTGGAAAAAACTACCCAAAATTTGACAAAAACTACTCGAAAACCATCATTTTTTGATCAGAATTTTATGAAATTTTAAACATAGATAGAAAATCCTATAAAAAAAATTTTGGCGCAAGAAAATTTTGAAAATGTGAAAAAAAAATGTTTGACATTTTTCGAATTTTTTTTTTTTTTCTTATATTATTAACTTCCTTCGTTCAGAATCGTTTTACTGAAGAAATGATTAATCGTTTCTTCAAAATTGAATACGCCCGTCAAGAGAATACCACCCGTCATGCGAAGTATGTCCGGCTTTTTTTCTATTCTTCTCTAATTAATATTTAGAATAGTTTGTCAAACCGATAGATTTTTTCTCCCGTCTTTCAATGGTTTGTTTTTTTTTTTTTTTTTTTTTTTTTATGTTTTTTTTATGATTCTAGCGAAACGAAGAAGTTTGTGATTTTTACAATGATGTTAACTGTTTATGTTTTTTTTTTTTTTTTTATTGAGAAAACATTTTTTCTCCCAAAAATTTAAAATTTTGAAAATGTCTCATTTTTTTGTCTACAAGTAAAGTAAAATAAAGTAAACTAAAGCAAAGATAATTTAAGTATAGACAAGAAAGCCGGACAGACTTCGTACCATGGGTATTTTTTTCATTCCTCGGGTCAAATACTCTCGGTGGGTGTGTTGAAAATGACGACTGTTATGTTGTTCTTTATACGTATATTTATAATACAGTTTATATTTATCTAGAAATCGGTATCAGACCACCAAAGAGCGGAGAATACCTGTCATGGTGCCAAGTTTATTCGGCTTTTTAAAATTATATTATAATATATACTAAATAGAGCGTTCATGCTCTATTTCAATCAAATTTTCAACTTAAACATCAAAATCCGTTTCCTAATAATAATAATAATAATAACAATAATATATCGTAATACACGATAATATTTACAATAGCGGTTCTGCGTTCTCGCGCACGTCCCGGGGGGAAGGAGACTTGGCGATCCCGATTTATTTATCTCGCAATTCGCTCTGTCCGGTTAAAATTACTATATATCGTTTTCCCCCGCGGTTTCCGTCGAACTCGGACCACAGTTACGTTCACGCCACAGACGTAATAAGACGCCCCTCGAGTTCCACTCGATTCCACCACCGATTCCGGCGGTATGATTTTGTGCACGACATAATAATTTTATGAAAGATGACGTTCCAAATTGTACAAGCCCCGAAATCGAGTCACGCGTCAGAGTGAAAACTGCTTGAAATCAAACGTCAGGTATTTTCTCGTTTTAACCGGTGGGGAACCAATAATTTGCCGGAAATTAATTGACCCGAAGGATTGAAATCTAGAAAGTAAATTGAATAGAATAACAAAATTACATAAAATAAAATCATTGAAAATAAAATCACTGAAAATTAACGTACTAGAAATATATTTATATTAAAATTAAATGAATAAATATAAAAATACAGTTGAACAAGAAAGTTGAAAGCGTGAAATTATTATCACAGTATGTAGTTGTTTTACAGAAAGTGATATCGAAGAACGTAAATTTCCAGAAAATAAATTCTTTGAACTACAAAAACCCTTTAAAATTAAACCTATTTCATGGGAAAAAAATTTCACTTTTATTATCAGTAATATTATTTACTACTATAGTCATACAATAAACACTTTTACGGTACAATCTTTCCTATAAGTGTTTTTTTTTTAATAGTAAATACGATTATATTAAAGATATACCCGAAACTTATATTGAAAAAAAATATTTTATCTCTATTTCTTATTTAAATGATAATATATTGCATAGTAGACAGCTGCTAATATTTCAATAGAGCGTTATTTGTTCATTATCTTTACAGCAATCAAATAAATTTTTGAATATTCAATAAATATACAAGATTTCACATTTCTGCTGACTACAGAACTACAGTTTTGTATGATATTTTCTAGTAGTTCTCAGAATTTGTTAAAGATTTCAACGTCCCAAATTATTTTAATAGTTTTTTTAGAAAATCTCTGGTGATGAATTCGTACCATCCTTCTCCCCGCGTTCCTGGCGTCCCCGAAAATATAGCATTATCATCGACCGATATACGAGTCTCACAAGTTGATTTATCGCATAAACTCCAAGACGGCCGGTAATCTGCAAGGTGTTTTTTTTTTCTTTATGTTTATAATATATTTTTAATGTTCGTTTTCTCGGAGTGAAAAGATTTCGTGCGCTCATTCGGAGATTTTCGGTTCGAGATTGATGGTGAGTTACAATAATATTCGATCCTTCCAGAGGAATTTGAAATAAGCGATTGCACCGTTGCCGCAATAAACTCGTATAACATACGAACTCGACTCGAGGGAATTTCAAACGCAGGCCTTTTTTCGGTCTAAGTATCAATGCTGAATAAACGGGGGGGGGAGATGCCATTTATATAACACTCGCCCCCTTAACTAGGATTGCGAAATGGCACACTGATCGATTTTCAATATTTCATTCCACTGTATGTAAACAGTTGGATGGATTTAAAAAAAAAAAATATGTTATTTCGCATTATAGGTATTCTTCGTTTCTCGAATGCCATACTCTTGGTACGTGTGTTGGATTTTAAATAAACGAAAAATCATCTATTCGATTAAACGATTCTGAACGGAGATTTAGTTAATCACGTACGACAATAATTTGTGATCATTATTGAGAAATATTACTTTTAGAATATGTAAAAATAAAATAATCTGTGTCAGCTTAATTGTTCGTGAAAATCATTAATTTTTCCACGTTTCGAAATTCAAAACTCTTATGGTTAAAAACTGTCAAGGCTAATATTTTCGAATAGAAAAAAAATAAACAAACCGATTTTGTTCCAAAAAAAACTTCTCTGCTCTGTTCAGGATCTAAAACCATAAAATATATTTATATATATATATATTATTAATTTAATATTTATAACGTATTAAACAAAGCCTTTTAATGAGCAACTCAATATTATTATTCAATTATTGTGTAAATTTAAACTCTCAATGTTGGTTTGAAAAAGTAAAAAAAAACCTTTTTTTTTCATTTTTTTTTTTATTTTTCTTAGTTAATTGTGAAGTATAAAACCGACTAAGTAAAAAATATTTTTTTTCTTATATGACAAACTTAATAATTTTTAGTAAAATTGCCTTGAATACAAACCGAAGCTCTGCTCAGAACCGTCTTACTGAAGACATGATTTGTCGTTTCTTCCATAATTCAATAGGGAAATATTTCGAAACGAGAAAATTTTGAAAATGTGAAAAAAAAATGTTGGCATTTGTTTTTCAAAACACTTTTTCATATCGAAGAAATTTTTTTTCTTTTTTTTACTTTTCTCAGTGAATAGTGAAATATTAAACGGAGTAAAATGTAGTTTTTTCGATTCTGAACGAAGTGAAGAAGCTAGTGTTTTTACAATGATGTTTATTCTTTTTTTTATTTTTTTTATTATTTTTTTTCTGTGTAGAACTTTTTGTATAGAAATACTTGTTCAAAAATTTCGAGATCAATAACTTTTTGAAACCGGATTTGCCTCTAGATTGTACTTTACAGAGGTCATTTTTTACTTATCATTAACTTTCTTCGTTCAGAATCGTTTTATTGAAAAAATGATTTTATCGTTTCTTTAAAATTCAATACACCCGTCAAGAGAATCCCACCCGACGTGCGAAGAACTGCCCGACGACCGAAGTACACACATTTTTTTTTTCTTTTTGTTTTCGTTATCATAACAAACATTTTTTTTAACCCCCCGCCGCGGCGCCGCCGCCGATGAGTAATCGACTTTATCCGGGCCACACTCACCGCGGACGTCCGGATTTCACACGGTAGTGTCCGGGTATCGTTCCGTCGGCGATTTTATATATTGATAACGTATAGTTCTACTACGATGCGATGTTAATGCGCGAGGCTCAACGCCGCACGGGCTTATAGCAGTATTATCACAGCGTTATAGATGCTGACAACACATTCCAGCTGCCCGTTCGTCGGGCGTGTATCGATTTCGAAAAATCGCGGAATCCGCGAATAGGGATCATCATTTATCGACGACGCGACAACCCCTTCCCCCGCCGCGTAATAACGATGATGATAACAATAATAATAATAATAATAATAATAATAATAATAATAATTGTTTGTCGTGCGTGGCCGTTTCCAAAACATAAACGATTCGGTCCACGCGAATTTCCAAACGAATTCACCGCGACGACGACGGCGGCGGCGGCTGCGTAGTCGTGCGTCACGACGCGTTTCACGAGAGAAAAATCACGTTTTTCGATTAGTTGCTTTTCTCTTTCTCTCTCTCTCTCTCTCTCTCTCTATTTTCTTTTTTGAATATAAAGGCAATTTCTCTTCGGGGGGAGAAAAAAATCACAAAAACGTATATACGAATCGGAATCTTTTGTTTTTTTTCCCCCTTTTTTCAAACCATTAGTCTGATGTCGTCGAGTGCTCGGGGTATATCATAATAATTAGCACTGGGATTTGTAATTTTTTTTTTTTATTATTATTATCATTGTTATTATTATTTTTTTTTTTTTTTTAAGAAATTTTCGTTATGTATTTTTGACAGATTTAACCTTAACAGGTTTTTTTTTATGATAATAAAGCATTTTTTTTTTTAGTTTATAAAGCGTTTGTTTATTCGAAAATATTAAAAACAGCGAATGATTATTACAGTGCGACGGCAATTTTAACCAGGCGACAATTTCGTTTTCAAAAATTGTTAAAATGTATTAGTTAATTTTCATTTTTTTTTTTTTAATTAAACTTTGAATGAACAATTAAGTAGTTATAGAGAAATGAATTATTCTGAAAACCTTTACACCAAATGGCTTAAAGGAGTCACAAAATATTACATTAAAAGCATTTTTATAGAACGGGTTATTTTCGCGTTCTTTGATATTTTTTTATAAAATAATATTATTTGCAAAAAAATAAGTGAACGGGGTAACACGGCGCATTTTATAGGCAATTCGAGTACATGAGTGTCGTCGAAAACCGTATTGTATATGATATATATTTTTATTATATAGTATTTACATAGTAACATTAACACAATGCATCACAATTAATGAATCTAAACCTAAAAGTTAATTGTTTCGTTTGGGCGACTCGTCCATACACTATTTATACGATTCGATTTGTTTCCACCCATCCGAGTGGGATGGAGATTACAACATCGTTGTAAAAATACTCTACTCAGAATCTAAAATGAATCATTGAATATACTAAATTACAGTAATTAGTATTAATCCGGATTTATACTATGTATTAAAAAAAGATTTAAAATTATCAAGATTTGTGCATCAAAGTCGCATGAAATATACATAGAATATGGTGTTAAAATTGTTAAGTTTTTTATGAAAATCAAATTTAATTTTCAAATGATAAATTACAAAAAAAAAAAATAGAAAAATTACATTTTTCTTCTATGAAATAACGAACTATAACTGTTTTTTTTTTTAGTCTTTAACTATTTGTTTTTATAAAGTAGACGTTATATTGATATAGACGGGGAAAATTACGAAAAGTACACCAAGTATAAACGAATAAGTAATTTTGATATTACATATTGAAAGCTGAAAATTTCATGGTTAATGTTTAAAGAGATAAAGTTATTCTAATTTCATTTTTTTTTTTTTTTCATTCTTATTTTTATTATTATCGTAATACAAACATCAACTTGACACGATTAAAATACAGTTTTAAAAAATAAAGCATGTTTATAAAACACTTTTTTTTTCAAGTCATTAATCATTCGAATAAAATTAATTACTTTGCAAACATTAAAACATTAATATTGTTTATTACACTATAATTATTGAGTATATATCGATAATATTATTTATTATTAACCGGTTATTGATATTTTACACTTAAATTATCATTAAAATGAGACACATATATTATATATTTATATATACAATTCATTTTTTTATATGTATTTATATTTATTTGTGCATATACAAAGAGTGTTTGAGCCGAGAAGTAAAGAATATCCGTTACGTGTATGTCTATAGATAAGTATGTCTGGCCTCCTTGTCTATATTTTACTTTTATCATCCAATATATTTTTTTTACATTCTAAAATTTTCTTGCGCTAAAATTTTCCTCATATTATTGTCTATATATTATATTTAAATTTTCATAAAGTTTGGATTTCAAAAATATAGTTTCCGAGTCTTTTTTTTTGTTTTTTTGTTAAATTCTGGGTCATTTTACCCAAATTTAAAAAAACAATCGAGAATTTTGAAAAATTTCCTTTCGAGTAGTACCATCTAGAGGCAAATCTGGTTTCAAATATATACTATTCCATACTTTCGTACAAGTTTTTTTTATACGAAATCGTGTACACATAAAAAAAAGAAAAGAAAAAATAAACTTCATTGTAAATATACTGAGCTCTTGTGCTTCGAACTGAATCTAAAATATAAATAAATACGAGTCACGATAGTTGATATTGTCGTAGTTGCAATACAATGTGTCCTACGGATGACTTCAAAAAGTATATATATATATATAATTATTTAACGAGATAAAAAACGTTCTGGTCCTGATCAACAGGTGCGCGCGGTTTGGATACTTTTAACGTAACGAACGCTTTAGGCAACACTTCGAGGAGATAATTTTTGTTCTCTGAACACCGCTATAATTCGATGTTATTCGAGCGATGGCGTGTTCTTTAAACACAATACTTTTTGAACTCGTGTATTGAGTGTCTCGTGAACGATGTCGGGACTTACTTAGACAAATATATCTATATGTAAAAAAAAAAAAAACCGTTATCTTGGTTAAAAACTGCAAGACATCCGAATAGTTATTATTTTATATACAATTTTCACTTATCTAGTCGAATCCATAAAGATAATTCGTACTCACCCTTTTTTTCTATAGACACACATTTTTAATTTTATACAAATACAATAATCACCCATCGATATTCGATTCAAAATATTTAAAATTTACATTTCGCTCAATAATTTCTTTTACCTAAGAGAAAACTGTAATCACACGTTAATATTATAATAAAACAACTGTTTTACATAATCAATATTAAACCAAAAATCGTTTTCCATAGTATTTATTGAAGCTCTAATCAGAATTGTATTATCGAAGAAAAAATAAGTAGTTAAAATGTATTTTACGGTTTATTGTCAACAACAAAACAAGAAAAATATTAAAAGTTTCATACTCAATAATAAAATAAAGAATTCCATTATACATAAGAATACAAAAAATAAAAAGCCGGACATACTTTAAACCTCTGATATTCTTCGCTTCTCGGGTGGGTTTGTAGAATTTCAAATAAACGATAAATAATTTCTTCAATAAGATGATTCTAAACGAAGAAAGTTAACAATATGGAGAACAACAATAGTTATAATTTTCGACACACCCACCAAGAGTATCAGACCCAAAAAGCAAAGAATATTTGAGGTGTGAAGTATGTCCGTCTTCCTTGTCTATATTTTTCTTTACTTTACTTTACTGCACTTTACTTTATTTTACATTACACTACTTTCCTTTATTTTACTTTTTTTTTTTTTATTATTTAATAAATAAAAGGGAAAAAAATTAAATGAGAAAAAAAAGTGTTGGGAAAATGACCCAATTTTTTTCACATTTTCAAAATTTTCTTGAACTAAAAAATGTCTTATATTATTTTATATCTATGATTGAATTGTTATAAAATTAGGATCAATAAATAATGGTTTCTGAATTTATTTTTATCAAATTTTATATAGTTCTTCCCCCAAAAGAAAATTGATAAAGTGAGAAATTCGAAAAATAACCTCTTTCAAGTACTATCTAGAGGCAAACTGGTTTCCAAAAGTTGCTGGTCGAGACTTTTGGACAAGTATTTCCATACGAAAAAGTGTTCACAGAAAAAAAAAAAAAAGAAAAAATAATAATAAACAAATAAATTGTGAAATCACTAGCTTCTTCACTTCATTCAGAATTTAAATTAAATAAATATAACATCAATATCAAAATATAAAAACGATTAAAGTAAAACTTAGCCTGGGGTATTATAATGATTTCATTATTGACTAGTTTTGATTGAAAAAATCGTCATTGGGTTAACATGTAGTCGATGAATGAAAAAATATTTAAATAAGAAATATATTATGATTTTTTATATTTATTTTATTTTTAATGTAAATATATCTTATATCTTAGGTCTTATTATTTATTCTTAGTTTATTGTCATTCCGTTAATATTACTATAAGGTAAAAATCAAGCGTTTTAAAGTTACAAATTTCACTTTAACACGTAATATTATATAATATGGTCGTACAAATAACGAGTAAACGTTTTGGAAATTTAAAAATAAACGCGTTAACGCTATAACGATTTCACTTAGTCTATATAGTTAATATTATGTACATTCCTGTAATAATAATTTTCTCTTAACCGTGCGACTTTTATCGTAAATAAAAAGAGTAATAAAAAAGAAAGAAAAAAAAAATGCTAAATTATAATATTATATTTAACTTGTATCATAATGGTATAAATTAAGTTTAAAAACTCTTTGAAAAAAAGTAAAAATAAATTAGTCGTATGGAGTGTGAATAAATTCCGTTAGGAAGACTTTTTTTATTTTTTTTCATCCATTTAAATAACACGTTGCGCTCGCATAAACTATTAAGTCGGTTTCTTAAAATAGTGCGTGTCGTGTTGGAAACGTGACTTTTACGGTGCACAAAAAGGCAGTGTTTAAAGCGCATTATAGAAGTTTTATGACGGAAAATAACATACCTACATACATAATATATACATTGTACACCGTGCGCGGGCGGAATTAATACAACAATAGAGCGACACGCATGCAAACAACAATAATAATAATAAAATAATAATTGTTTTTAAAAGTGTAATTTTTAAACAACTACCGTTCGCATTATTATGCTTGTGTGTGTGTGTGTGTGTGTGCGTGTGTGTGTGTGTGTGTCAGGGGAAATTTTTGTAAATTAATATATATGAAAATACGAGTAAATCAGTTTTTAGGACATTTTTTTTCTGAATTTTCAAAAGAGTAAAAATATGATTTGTAATTCTTAAATTTGGTACATCCCAGGGTTGTAATTAAAAAGAGATTAAGGGGTTCCTTAACCCCCCCCCCCAAGTCGCTTTTACAGCGAAATGTTTTTTTTTATTTTATTATTATTATTATTATTTTGTTTATGTTCATTTATAACTCGAGTAGGAATGATGGTTCGAAAGTTTAATCAATAAATCAGTTATTTCTTCTACTTTTTACTTGAAATAAAATGTCTTTTTTCTCTGATCTTCAAACTGTTTCAAAGCGTAATGGAAAACATACGAAAAAATTCATAAAAACGGTAAATTTTCTTATAGACGAGATAATATTTTACCTACATAAAATTAATAATTTCCAAAATTTAGCTGTAATAATACGAAAACAACTGCGCTGAAGACTCGAAATTTTCGAAAACTTTTACAAATAAATAAATAAAATATGAAAATAAATATCACTCTAAAACCACTAGCTTCTTCACTCCATTTAGATTCTAAGAAGAAAAGCACACCATATGATTTTTTTGCTCTCAGAATGCAATGTGCTTACCGATATTAAGCTAATTATCATAATTTATACACACTAATGAAAAGCGCGTTTGTACATATTAATAATAATAATAATTAGTTTCTAATTTTGACGTTTTTTTTTTTTTTTTTTTTTTTTTATTTGCAGGTACGTATATACATTTAACTATTCAAGCTCAGTCATGGTCGATTCGCAAAAACGCTGTAAGACTAATATTATATTTATTCAAAAATATTTTATAGTTTTTATTTTCTTTTGGAAATCAATTTTTATTTTTTCTAAAAATGAAAAGGAAAAAAGTGATTTCGATAGTAAATAGACCAAAATGTTTGGATGAAAATTTTTGCAACAGAATGTTATGTGTACTTATAAAAAATAATCTAATCTTATCTTTATTTAGGTAACAATCACCTAATTTGATATTTAATTTATTTTCAATTTCACGGTCGACTAATTAATTTTATGTTGTTCGGAAACTTTATTGGAGTCGGCCCAAAGATTTGACGACACTTTGAATTCGGCTAAAAAGTTGTCGGCTAATTAGAATCGGCCCATTGTCTGCCGTTCTTATTAAAATAGTGTTTTTCAACCTGGGGGCACACTCCCCCCGTGGGGAGGGCGTGTCCACATTACTGGGGTAGCACAAAATAATACAGTCGTCACAGAGTAAAATTTGTATTTATATTGTTAATTAATTAAAAATGTATAATGACCATTGTCTGGTATTTAAACGTAAGTTAATCGTATCAAGCCTTCACATTAATATTTTACACTAATTTTCTAAGCCATAATTGTTCACATTTATTAATTATTCCGTTTCATTCTTTACTATTATTTATATTATGATACACAATCATTATAATCAATAAAAAAGAGGCCATTCCAAATATTACATTGATTGTAATATGTAAATTATGCGAGAAAATTTCTAGAAGGGGGCACTGGCGCGAGACTTTTGAAAATGTAAAAGGGGGGGGGCGTAGAATAGAAGATGTTGGAAACCACTGAATTAGAACGATCGAATGATGACGTTTTTTTTTTTTTTTTCGAAAGACCTGTGCCGCGCGTATTGATCGAGGGGAAAATTGAGAGATGAAACGATAGTAATTTAATAAGTGAAAATCGACTTCAAACGGTGACGCCGCGTTTTGGAATGAAACGCCGATAATGAGTTCGTTTGAGTAGAAAACAACATCGCGATTATTCACATTAAAATATTATATACAATTCGCGATCGATGCAGTAACGAGAACAAAAAAAAAAAAAAAAAAAAAATTATAATAACAACGAATGGAGAGGACAAAAAAAGGGACGATTAATACGTGTAAATTTAAACGACGCTAAAATCATACACGCACGTCACACGAGTATCAGTTTTTTTTTTTTTTAATTTTGATACTCGTTTTTTGAGAAAATCCAAACATTTTTGAGATAATAACAATTCTGTCTATTTCGACATTTACATTTCTTATTCTTAAAAACGATTTGTATAAATTATTGAATTATATTTGTGTGTGTAGTTAAATAAATCATTTTTGTCCATATAATATTATTTTATACTTAAACTGACATATTTTGTAGGTAATTCATTAACTATACCTAGTTATTTCATAAATTAACGAAATCCAACACCACTTTAACTGTTAAGTATAAATTATCTAGACAGGCAAATTTTTAAAAGTCGTTGACTCTTTAAGATTATATTTCATAAATGTTGATTTACATCTATATTTAGACAAAATAAAGATAAAAAGTCATTTATCTCGATATATCAATAATTTAGATAACATCTCAACACTTATTACAATTTTATTAATCGATAACTCGCAACAGCCGTTTGTAGGTTAGGTGTAGGTTTTAATATCGGGGAATTCGGGTTTCGGGTAGTTTGCGAATTCTTTAATAATTATTATTATCATTAGCGTTATTGCTTTGGAAACTTCATGTGAAATTTCGTAGACGAGGAAAGTAAAAAAAAAAAATAATAATAATAATAATAACTATAAACCGCATGATTCGAAAAACTTTTACGCGTTATGATAAAAAAATTATTATTTATTATGATTGCGATTAGGTAATAAAAAAAAAAAAAAACAAACAAACTAGAGTTTACAGAGTTTCAGATTCATTGTTTCTGCTCAACCTACGCCTACCCTAACTCCAAACGACCTAACAAAAACATATAACAACGACACGTCTCCTATAGTGAATGCCTATAGACAACAACTTAATTCGGGTGTGAGTGTGAGACGTATTAAAAACAATTTTTAAAAGTGGAAAGTTGATTATTTTTTTTATTATTGATGTGCTCAAAAATTAAATAAGCCGGACACACTTCGCTTCGTGGGCACTAACTAAACTAACTAGTTACTTTAAAATTAACACATGCAGGATATTTTAATTATTCTCTTGACCATTTTTGTTTTGCTCTATTTGACATTCGCCTCAATGTAATATACTAGAGTAAATATTATATGAGTACTAATTTATTGAATATTAATACATTATTATCAGTATTATTCAGAACAATAATATAAAATATAATGTAATACTTTCCACTGGATGGATAATAATTTGTGTTGAGAATTGAGATGGCAGTTTAAAATTGTATTGCTGCTCCGACTTTTCGAATGTAAGTTTTATATTATTATGAGTTAATCAATAGTAGTTCGTCACGAAATCAATGAGATTGCTCAAATACGAGAAATAATTAAAAAAATTAAAACACACCGTAATTAGAGATTAAAATACCGGCCCTATATTACGATTCCGGGATACCGGGATTATCCCGAAAGTTGGTAAGAAAAAAATTAAAAAGAATAATTTATAAAAATAAAATTATTTTATGTCTTTTTACAGTGTAATAAAATATTTAATTTTAAATAACATTATAAAAATTTTGACTATTTTGGAAACATAAACATAATAATAACAAAGCGTCTTATATTTCATGGCCAAATCTGCTTCTTAATTTATTGCCTAATACACGCAGCTGCTGAAAATGCATGTACGAAAACGCGATGCTAGTAGGAAGTGTTTACATTAAATACTTAAATACTAATTCAAAATAATGCCCACGAGCTCATGCATATTCAAAGAGATTCATTTCTTTTTTAATGATTTTTTAAAAAGACTATTCCATTTGATCTTGCAATCGAAGATTGATTATGAATCGCAGGTCCGTAGCGGACAATCACGATCATAACAGATTGATTGAAAAAAATTAATAAATATTGTAATCATATTTTGAAATGCCGGGTTTATTAATACTGGTTCCGGTATTTTGGGGATCAAATCCCAGAATTGTAATCCCTAACCGTAATACTGCATTACTATAGTAGTGAATTGTATAATAATTAACATTTTGTTTCGTTGTCTATACATACTTTCAAAAACGTTTACTGAAACATTGCTTCGTATTAAGATGTAAATATGTTCGTGTTAATTTATTTTAATATTATTATTCGAATTATTATCAATCAGGTATTCAGATAAGTAAAAACAAAATGCGTCCATATAATATTAGGTAGGTATATTCTATGTTTTATTAACACTTTCAATTTGTAACAATATTTATAATATTCTTTAATTATTCCATTTAAAATATTAAATTATGTATAACAAACGCAAACATGTACCAAAGGGCTCAGCCCGTTTATACTAAATAAATAAATAAAATACTCAGTTGATGAATATGTGTTTACCAAATTAGTATGATATGATATATATATATAGTTGAGATCTTACCTGTATATTTTAGTACTTATTTGTGAACTGTGTATGTCGATAGTGACGATTTTAACAAATAATTCTATAAATTTGAATGTTGCTCAAAAGTTAATACCAGTATACAATTTAATTAAGCAAAATGATTAAAATAATAAATATAGAATGTTAAAAACAGTTCAACTACATTTTTGGTACAATTAACTAGTAGTGCAGGTTATACATTTCAATAAGCAGTTAATTGATATAGTAATCTGAAGTATTTTATTTTAGCATTTTTAATTCTACAAATTAGTAAGAAGTGGGTAATTTTTAATAAAATTTAATTATTCTATAATAATTTTATTTTAAATCAACAATTTTCTGTAAATTTATTTTCCCGTGAGGTGTTTCTCTTCCCTAATCTTCACAGGTACGGCTGGTGTTGAATGAATATTTTCAGGTAATGTATTTCTAATTATAGAGGCATTAATTGCTGTCTCGTCAAAATCAGCCATAGTGTCCCCCTGCTTAATACCGTGTTTAAAGAAAAGGAGCGAAGGATACAATGTGATATTATTGTCATGTATGGTTTTATTACATAACCCGGTGTTTGCATTGACTTGTATTATCTTTACTTTTGGTAAACCAGTTGATATAGTATAAAGAAATTCTTTCATGTCACAGTCCACATCATTTACCGAGTTATCGGTAACGAACACGACCACCAATCCAGTTTTTTCTGCCTGTATCGCGCCGTCAAGTTCTTCGTCACTGTCCACCACTAAGATACGTGACAATAAATTATTTATTTCAATTTGTATTCCTCTTCTGTTAAAACCAGTCATCCGAGCCGTAATTTTACCGTTTTTCATGAAAATAAGCGAAGGATACGACGTGATATTGTACGCAGATAAGGTTTGGCTGCATTCGTTGGTATTTGCGTTCACTTGTATTACCTTTATGCCCATCTTACTAATCCATGGGGAAGAAAGAAAAATTTTCACATAAAAATCGGCATCATCAAAAGAGTTGTCGGTAATATTAATGATTATCAATTCATACATCGCTCTCGATAATGCATTAGTGAGTACTCCGTCGCTGTTGACTAATACTGATTGCGATAAAAATTTATTTATTTCAGTTTTCACTAAATTAACATCAGCGCAATTAGTCACCTTAGTTATCTCGTCGCTATCATATTTTATGAAGACAAGTGAAGGGAACGATGAGATTCCATATATTTCTATAGGCGTATCATTTCGGTCGCTATTTGAATTTACCAGTATTATCTTAAAGATTTTGTCATTGACCGGAAGACTACCAAGTAAATTTTTCATTTCCAAATCGCTTTTACTTAAATTGTTATTGGTAAAGAACAAGATAATCAATTCATTTTTAAAGTTCGATAATGCATCAAATACTTGATATTCAGTGTTGGCTGATACTAATGATGGTGATAGTAATAAATTCTTTTCGGCACCTATTGCATCAAGGTCGAACGTCACCTGAGTATACTGATTCATACCTTCTTTCAAAAAGTAAATTACAGGAAGCACTATGATTTCATACGCATTTATGGCTTTCGAACATCTCCCAGTATTTGTATTTATTTGTATAACCTTGACGCGTTGCTCACTGATTGATAGGCTACTCAGATAATTTTTCATCTTACAGTCGGTTTTCTCTAAAGAGTTGTCGGTGAAGAACAAGATGCTCAATTCATATTGATCAAGCATTAAATTATTAATTTCACCGTCAGTGTCGACTAATATTGAATTCGACATTAAAGTACTTATTTCAGCTTTCAGTGCATCGGGATTATAACCAGTCACCAAAGACCTCTGCATCTTACCACGTTTTATGAACAAAACCGTGGGATACGTCGTGACATCGTATCGGGCTAAGGCGGCCCTAAAATCGCCGTTATTTACATTCAATTGCACTATCTTTATGTTCGAATCGACTGTCGAAAACATACTCAAGAACTCTTTCACATTAGAATCGTCTTCACTTAAAGAATTATCGGTTATGTTCAAGATGATCAGTTCGGTTTCCGCCTTCGATAACGCATCTTGAAGTTCGCTTTCGCTGTTGACTATTTCCGTTGTCGATACTAAATTGAGTAATTCCACGGTTATTGCATTACGTCTAAAACCGGTCAACCACGACTGCCTTTTGCCTCGTTTCAGGAAAATAAGCGTTGGATACGATTTGATAGCGTACTGTTTAATGATATTCTCACATTGGTTGGTGTTTGCATTCACTTGTATTATTTTTATGTCTTGCGAACTCAGCGATACACCGTTGAGATATTTTTTCATATCGCAGTCGTTTTCATCTGAAGAGTTGTCGGTGAAGTTCATGATGATCAATTCACGAGCCGCGTTCGATAATGCTTCTTCAACTTCTTTGTCACTTCCAGTTTCAACTAATTGAATAGCGTTCTCAGTAGTTCCCTCCTGTTAATAACAAGAGAATAATAGTTGCGATTAATGTAACTAATAGATATTTTACACATTGTTTTGTCAAATTGTGATAACATAATTAATTATGACGGCCAATTTAAGTTGGAAATTAATAAAAATTAAATTGGTCAAGTTGTTTTCGATTCGTATAAGCTTTCATTGCAATTTATACTTTTCAATATGTGTACAGGTGGTATATTACAATTGTAGACAAGATAGTTACTGATTAGAGTTTAAATTTCTACAATTTTTCCAAAATCAAAGAACACGTGAAACAATGATTTAGGAAAAATTGCAAAATATGCGTATACATATATATATATAGAATAATATACGTATACAAATGGTGAGTATGGAGGGAGGGGTCAAATGCTCACATATAGTTTTTTTTTTTTGTTTTTATTCGATTGACGAACATCTGGAATCACCAGTTGCACTTATTAAAATAGCTCGTTCTTTGATCATATTTCGATCATAACATATACAGTCGGTGAAAATGGAAATACCAGTGTAATTATAATTTTCTAATATGTAAGTTACAGAACTTAATAAAAATCAGTTTAGAAACCTACTAATGTGTAGTACCTCAAAAAAAAAAAAATCGTATACCCCAACGGTAAAAGTACATAAAAATTATTCGAAACTCTACTAATACTCAACTTGTTCTCCGCCTGCTGACAAAGGTCCATGCAAAACTTTCTCCTTTTTTTTTTCGAATATTTGATCCTCTCTAGCAATCGTATGTGGTTTTTCCGATGCATCTTCTTCCTCGTTTTTTCCTTCTTTTTGTCCATGGTCTATTGGCAATATAGTTTTTACTACTTTCTGTACATTTTGCGGTAAATTTTCGTCCAATCTGCCCTCGAATAGGTCAGCTGTTAAGACAGAATTTATTATTAGTTCTATCTGACTTTTAATCGACTCTGTATGTTTTGGATCCGAGTTGTTGCTCATATCATCAAATGCATTTGATGAAACCTTGGCTGGCTTGAATAAAGTACTGAATATACTAGCAGAATTGGATCTCTGCAAACAAACAAAAAACAAATATAATAATAATAATAATAATCATATATAATAATTTTAAAGTTATCAATTTCAAATAAAAGTGCCTTGTATCATAGGAATCCTATCTGTAATAAATTCAAAAAAAATGAAAAATGTATAAACGATTTTTGAGTTTCTTTCATCCTTTCAACGCAATGAGACACGTAAATGAGTAAGGCTTTAATAAATTTTCGTCTTATGAATTAAAGAATTTAAAATCATACGAAAAAACTAATATTTAATGTCGAAAAAAAAAATCCAAATTTCTGTACAGCACCAAAACTGGTCAATTTTTTTTTAGTCTAAATTGCATTATTGTTGCTAATTTGTGAACGTTTTGCGTTTCTGGCACCTTTAGATTTAGATATGAGACAAAATTACAAAAATCGACTTAATGAAACACTAATTTATGACATTATTCCCCAGGTTGACAAAAACTATTGTTCTCGTGATGTACTTAAATTTATTCGAATTTTTACATTTTTACTTACGATGTATTTTAACCCGTTATAGTCGAGCAATTATTCTTAACATAATAAATCGTATTAAACACGTTTAACCGTGTTCATGTTATATCTCATATTATTTAAAAATATTTTTAACACAATCACTTTTCCTGTATTACTATGCACAAGAATGAAACTTTATTTATACATTATACTTAACCTTTAATCGCGTATACAGGGTGTTCTTAACACACCACTGTTCTAATATTTAAAATTAATAAAATGTTATGTTGGTCACACTGTTACGCTCTCGGATACCTTTCTATAATATAGTGTAATATGCTTTACTAACATGTAAACATAATTTTTGATCATATTATGTTCATTATGATTACAGTATTATCAGCTTGGGATGTTCTCGATACCCCACATATGTATTTATTTTCGAAAATTGTTATAAATAAAAATGTATATTTATTTTGTTATACTGTTATAATTATTTGTTTTTTAAATGTTTTAAAGTCTACGTGAGTGACTTTTAACTGTGATATAATTTACTACAATGGCATCTGAAAAAAAACTTGAAAAAATACTACAACTTTTGCAAGAGATTAGTGATAATGAATAAAATATATTTGATAATACGTCGAACAGTGAACCAGATATTTGTGAAAAGGTGATGAGAGATATTGAGACTGAACAATCTGATAATTCTGATAACGAAGAGTTGGCTTCATCTGACCACGAGGACGAGGATCAATATATTATAGAAAAAGACTAAATGGAAAAAAAATATTGTTACTAAAAATGTCCGAACAAGAACTCATAATTTAGTTACTAATTTACCAGGTCCTAAAGTCAAGGCCGTAGCCAGCATGACATTTCGGGAGGGGTTTAGATTATAAAGACGTATTTTGACTAAATAAATTAGGACAAAAAAAATCTCAATAAAATCTGTTTGCCACAATAATAATTACATTGTCATGAAGTTTATGCAATTTTACATAAAATAATTACACTTGGTTTTTATATTTTATTTCATTTATAATATTTTTGATTGTAATAACTCCCCAACACAAGTATATCTTAAAGGGGAGGTTATCTTGTAGTATTTGTTCATTGTATTGTTTTCTGTTCACTGTTCAATATGCTACATACTAATAATAATAATAATAATAATATACATTTCAGGAGGGGTTTGAACCCCGAAACTCCTCCCCTGGCTACGGCCTTGCCTAAAGTCATTGCTAAATTTATGAAATCTTCTATAGACTGTTTTAAGTTGCTAGTAAATGATGTTATTTTGAATTTGATTACCGAATGCACTAATATTTATATTAGGAAGGTTCAGCATAAGTATAAAAATGCAAGTATGTATATGTCGAATAACTGATATTATCGAAATCCAGATGGTTATTGGTTTACTGATCATAGCTGGTTCATTTCGTGCTAGCAAAGAAAATTTGGTCGACCACTGGGCTACAGATAGTACCGGAATAGATATTTTTTATTCTACGATATCATTAGACAGATTTTTATTTCTTATGCGTTGTTTACGACTCGATGACATAAACGACCGTGCTCACGTTAAATCGAGTAAATATTGAACATAGGAAGATAAGTCATTCGTAGCTGAATTGTTAACTCGATATTTTTTATCTGTTTGAGTACAAATAAATTGTTGAAATATTTTTTTGTGTCCATAAAATGATTTAAACTAAGACTTATAATGTCGAATATTGAAAACACGTTACGTAAATTACGTAAGTTACGTAAATTTGTGTCACATACCTAATTAAAGGTTAAATGTAAAATTTGACAAAATTGACATTATACTAATGCTTCAATGCTAGTGTTGAAAGTTCGGACATACTTCGGACGATGGGTGGGATTCTCTGGACGGGTGTATTTAATTTTAAAGAAACGATAAATCATTTCTTCAATAAAACGATTCTGGAAGAGGGAAGTTAATAATATAAAAAAAAACCGGGACATACTTCGCACGATGGGTGTTCTTCGCATGACGGGTGGGATTCTTTGACGGGTGTATTGAATTTTAAAGAAACGATAAATCATTTCTTCAATAAAACGATTCTGAACGAGGGAAGTTAATAAT
>JAIPRM010006023.1:0-19454 GCA_025469315.1 Stegophylla sp. TES_Ste_2020 | reverse complement strand
ATTTATTTTTAATTTTTTGGTTCACATCTAATTCTAGTAAACGTCTTACACTCAGTGGTCAATACTATATTTTATTATTTTATAATTTACGCAATCGCCATGTAGAAATCAGAATATGAACTTTTTCGAACTTTTGTCCAATTATTTTGAAAACGCTCGTTTCGCTATAGTTAAATTAACATTAAATCGTATTTAGCGGATATTAATTTATGAAGTAAGTAAACTATTTAACCGATTAGGATTGCAATGTTACATAGAAGTCGTTGTGAAAGTTTTGTTTATTAATAACTGCATATATGCATTAAAGTCGACAACGAATGGTGTAACACGTCTTTTGAGGGAGTAAAAATGATCACAGTCAAAAATTGTCTAATTAAGTTTCAATTAAGTTATTATTAAACGATAAATTTAAAAAGTAAGCAAATTTAGAAAATAAAAAAAAAACGTATTTTTACGACATACGAATTTGAAGTTCTGTAGCCAATGAATTATTTTAGATAATTGCTCGATAACAAGCGAATGTGATTCTAATAAGATTATAAATAATGAAATCCGCTCTTTGGTTCCTGATACCTGCAGGGCTAAAGAAAAATGTAGTTAAAGTTAACAATTTAAGATTCTGAATGAAGTGAAGAAGCTAGTGTTTTTACAATAATGTTTATTTTTTTTCTGTGTACAACTTTTCGTATGAAAATCTTGTCCAAAAGTTTCGATCGGCAACTTTTTGAAACCGGATTTGCCTTTATATGGTATTTTAAAAAGGTCATTTTTTAAATTTCTCAATTCTTCATTTTTTTGAATAAACTACCCAAAATTTGAAAAAAACGACTCGGAAACAATCATATTTTCATTCGAACTATATAAAAATTTAATCATAGATAGAAAATAATATAAGAAAGATTTTGGCGCAAGAAAATTTTGGAAATGTGAAAAAAAATTTTGGGCATTTTTCTAAAAATTTTTTTCCTCATTTATTTTTTATATTATTAACTTTCTTCGTTCAGAATCGTTTTATTGAAGAAATGATTTATCGTTTCTTTAAAATTCAATACACCCGTCATGAGAATCCCACCCGATGTACGAAGGAACATCCCGACGAGCAAAGTACACACTTTTAGATTCTGAATGAAATGAAGAAGCTAGTGTTTTAACATTGATGTTTATTATTTTTTTTTTCTGTGTACAACTTTTCGTATAAAAATACTTGTCCAAAAATTTCGATCAATAACTTTTTGAAACCAACTTTACTTTTTAATTTTTTTTTTTTTTTTTTTTATTTCCAATTTTTTGGTATCGATGTGAACTAAAATTTCAAATATTTAAGAAAATAATTTGGTTGTTGTGGATTTTAAAATTAAGTTTTATTTGTTCCCTGAAAAGTTTTTGAAAATGGAGGTGTCTTGTTATCGTACTGACACCTTCAATTTTTCGATGATAATTCACAAGTTGGTCGTATAACTCGTGAAATCGTGTTTTCTATATTGTGAACTTTTCGAAGGTCCATACCAAGCTAAACAAACCTAACCTTACCCATACCGTATAGATACCAACTCCCGTTTTATCTTTTCTCATCCGTTTAATATCACATCCCGTTGACAGAATCTAAACTCTCAGCAACGGACAGCTCTCGTTTACCCTTTTGTCGTTTACTACATCCGAATCGCGTCAAAGTCCTCTACTCCATAGCAGTCCACTAATTATTATCCCTTAAAAACCATATTTTTTTACATCCTTTAATATTATTTACCAATTGCATCGATGATCAGCAAAATGATGACTCGAATCCAGAATGTATAACACGTCACGGTGTTCGCTTCAATTGACGCCATGTAGTAAAAATTTATTGTATTATACACAAAATGCAGTAGTAAACAATGCAGCAGTAAACTTTACTTGTTTTTGGGTCGGTTTCGTAAAGGGCAAAGAAAAATAAATTTAGAAACGCGAATTAGTAGAGAGGAAAAAAACCGGTCACTATGGAAACATTTAAGCCAACGTTTCTCGACAACGGTGTTTTAGATTTCAACAAAATAATGTGTGGTCGCATCAGAGTCAGGTTAGGAATATAGTAAACGATAATAAATTGCAGTTTTTGAACCTATTCAAATGTTCTAATTGTAAAGCGAAACCAAAATAGAAACGGATGAAATCATAAAGGTCCCAGTCCCTGATTTTTATAAGTATTACACAACAGGCGATTTATTGACTTGTTTTTATTACCTATTACATAGGCGTTCATTCACATTCCTAAATATAACACAGTGTAATGAATGCTATTCATGTTGGGGAAATAAAAAAATACACAAATATTAGATTTAAAGAACATTTGGAAATTATCAAAACATAAGAAAAGAGTAATTTCATATCACAGAAACCACATAATAAACCATAACTTAAAATCATTTTTTATACTAATACTCTTAAAAAATATGATTATAGGGAATTAAACAAAACATAAGAAGCTATAGAAGTTTAAAAATACAAAATTCATTTTTATTAAATCGGGATTTTAGTTCATTACAAAATTCATTATATTAAATTATAATTATAAAATATTATACTTTCTTATTCAGGGTGTGCAAGAGAGCTATACAACGGGTATGAAATAAATTTTATAGGAATTTCAAATAGTAGATGACTACCTAAATCATAGAAATCTTTCAATTAATCATGAAAAACTCATATTAACTATAAAGTACCATCTGAGTGTGATTTCGGATCGATTAAGTTACTGATTGAAACTTTATTTCATATTTCTATACGAAAAAATACTTCCAAAAAAATATTGAAAAAAAAATAAAAAATAAAGCAAAGGTAAGTAAATTAAGTTAAAGCAAAATAAAGTAAAGCAAAACAAAGAAAAACAAATTAAAATAAAGTAAATTAAAGCTAAAATAAGTAAAGTATAGTCAAGAGATCCGGATATACTTTGCACCACCAGTATTCTTCACTCTTCGGGTCAGATATTCTTGGTGGGTGTGATAAATGAAAATAGAACGAATTATCATTTCTTCAATAATATGATTTTGAAGAAAATAAGTTAATAATAAATATTAAGAACAATAGTAGTCGTTATTTTCAATACACCCACCAAGAAAATCTGTTTTAGTTTACTTTTCTTCATTTTATTTTCCTTAACTTTACTTTACCCTGTTCTATCCAATAAATAAAGAAAAGAAAAAAAATTATTTTATAAAAATAAAAAAATTTTGATGAAAAAATCACAAAATTTTTTTTATACATTTTCAAAATTTTCTTGCGCTAAAACATTTCTCATATTACTGTCTACCTTTTTTTAAATTTTCATAAAGTTTGAATTAAAAAAAGATTATTTCCGAGTCTTTCTTGTCAAATTCTGGATAGTTTTCCCCAAATTTTGAGAAAACAATTGAGAAATTCGAAAAATGACCTTTTTAAGTACCACCTAGAGGAATATTTGAACACAAAAAATTAATAGTCGAATATTTTGTACAAGTATTTCTATAAGAAAACGTGTACGCATAAAAAAAAAAGAAGAAAAAGAAAAAAAACATCATTGTAAAAACACTAAAAAAAAAATAATAATAATAATAATAAATATTATTTTAAAGACACTGGATACTAAAATTATGTAAAATAAAACACCCAAAAACAATATATTAATATTTTTTAAGTTCTAAACTTGGTTCAAAGAGGTAAAATTGTTTTAAAATTAATTATTACCTATATTTTTTAAAAATGTAACTATACATATAATTACATATAAATGTAATTAATGTATTTTCCTGTGGCTAAATATGAAAAACATATTTTGTAAAAATCCGGTCTTAATCTTCATCATATCTTAGGTTACATTCTGATCATTATTACTATTCCGGGAACTTGATTATATTATAATTATTATAAATAAAATAAAAGGCGGATGTACTTCGCACTATGAGTATTCTTTGCTCCTCAGATAAAATTTGGCTGGAGAGGATGTTAAATTTCAAGAAAACGATAAATCATTTCTTCAATAAAACGATACTGAGTGAAGCTTCAGTTTGTATGAGACAATTTTACTATAAGTTAAATTTATAAGTTTATTAATGTAAAAAAAAATAAAGTATTTTGCACTCAGCTAGTTGCAAGTCCCATTATTAACTGAGAACAGGAAAAAAAAGTTAACGAGAAAAAAAAGTGTTTCGCATATTCTAAGTTTTCTTTCTCCAAAACATTTTTCTTATTATTGTCTGTATGTATTTAAATTTTCATAAAGTTTAGATTAAAAAAAATATAGATTCTGAGGAGATTTGCCAAATTTTGGGTAGTTATTCACAAATTTTGGGAAAACTATTGAGACGTAAAGTTGTTAGTCAAGACTTTCAGACAAGTATTTTCTCACTAAAAAGTGTTTGCAAAAAAAAGTAAAAATAAAAACATCATTATAAAAACACTAGCAGCTTCGCTCTACTAAGAATCAAAAATACCATTACATTGTTCGTAAGACTCCAAGACTCCGAATCTAAATATCCCCCCTCCTTGATCGCCCCATTTAATTACGCCCCAGACCGATAATGTGTGATGATTCCATGTTTAATGTGCTTTTCGCAAGACTTACGACCAGATTCAATAATAATAACGTCGTATTTCGTCGTTTTAATCCCTATGTCTGTGGTGTAGGATTTAAAGAAATACGACAATAATTCTTCACTCTCGTTTCGCGCTTTAACGTTTCCCGTCTTTCTCCCTCCCCCCCCCCTCGTCTCGTAATGCAGTTAAGCTTTAGCTTTAAGCTTTCCGTCTCGTCAGATCACATTTCAGCGTTGAATCTCGCGCCTGTACACTCCGACGACAACGGAGTAGTCCACAAAACGGTATTTACACGAGGAACAGTGTAATTATTTTTCATAGGCTTTCATATTTTTATCACGTTAGTAATGATAACTATGCTTTTATAAACGTACCTGTGGGAAACGGGGGTGTTAAATCAGGTGCGGATCCAAGGGGAGAGCGATGGAGGCGATCGCCCCTCCCAGAAATTTAAAAAAATGCATACTTAAAACGCTTAGGGTAAGTAGGAATAAGTGCGTTACCAAAAAAAAAAAAAGTTCAACTTAAATTCATTTTCAAGACTTACATCGTAAGTTTAACAAGATTTCACCTATAATAATATGTTTTCTATATGTTATGACTTTATAAGGTATTCATATTTTGAGTGAGTAATACATTTCATTGAAAATTGACAGATATTTTTTTTTAAAAAGTCTAAGTGGTTCACTTCCCCCATTCACGGACGCTAGTGAGTTATGATAATATATTTCTATACTCAACTGCGTATAAACCATAATCGGGTATAAGCATTATTATGCATACTTTAAGCTATATAAATCTTTTTTTCAAAACTAAAATACCTTTAGTAGTTTCCTTAAAACAACCAATTGTACTATTGCTTTCATAATTGCAATATTAAAGTGAAAATGGTGTAAAAAAGAAAATTATGAGTTATAGAGAAGAATATTGAATTGTAAACATTACAATCTAAAGTTTCTTTTTTTTTTTGTTTAGTAAAATATATAAAAATAACAAATTACCTTATATTAAAAATTAAATAAAATTAAAAAAAAAAAATACCCATTAAAAGGTCCAATTTCCGACCCGTGTCGAGTGCACGCGTAATGCTACACTAGACTCGAACCGGCCGGACCGACCGAATCGAAAAAAAATTTCAGATATAGCTGCTTTAATTGTCTCCGAATTTTCGTTCCGAACTAAAATTAGTAAATAACTCAACAGATGATTAAATAATTAATCGTATTACTTCATGACTTGTTATTGTAACGGTAGTAAACTGCGTATTGTATTTTCTGCAATAATTTTTCGACAGTTGACGGATACAGTGCATGGTGTGCAATAAGTTGTTTACATTAATAGTAATATTGTATTAAAACAAATATGGAATATCATTGGTCTTCAGATGACGAATGGGATTCATTTTTATAAGACAGTCCTATTTTTAAATCACAGAAAAGATATTGTCTTATAAAAAGCACTGTCTTATAACAGTTTATAAGACAGTCTTAGGTGCATAAACTTTGACAACTTTAATAATGATGAATTTCAAAACGTATCCACTGTTTTAAAAAATTACCGATCCAAATCTAATGACTACATTGACTATATTTTAAACGCTATCAAAAACGATTTGACGAAATATTAAAATTTTAAACGCTGCATTGAGCCCGAAGAAAAATTAACTGTTACTCTCAGATAAGGTAGAATTAATATTTATTATTTTAATATTCCATTTGAATTAATTTGTCTAATACTATATTTACATATTAGGTATGTAAGTATTAATTTTTAAAAAAAAAATGCATTTATTAATATTATTAGACTCAGATACTTAACTTAATACTGGGACACATTAACGATATTATCAAAACTCCAAATGTAAAAATATTGATAATGAGTGAACATAAAAATTAAAAATTAAAAATCAATCACAATTTCAATTATTGATCAGCGTCATAAATCAAGAGCACCTATCTATACATGGTTAGGTTAGAATGAGTGGTGAGTGCAAAATAATAATAATAATTATAATTCGAGGACGACGTCATTTGATGTTTATAATAATAATAATATAAATATTATATAATAGATGCTATATTAATGATTGTGCCTGTTACCATTATCGTAGAACACACACGTTGACGTATTTTCAATTACGTATTTGTGCCTGTCACGCGGATAGTTCAATTCACAATGATCGTGACGCTAATATTTAGAAAGAATTCCTATTCAATATTTATTTGGTGGGTATTATGTCTATACTTCGATAAAATATCGAGCCTTAATAGATAAAAGGGCATAAGCAACATTTTGAGAATTTTTCAGGAACACAAAAAAAACGTTTTAAAAATGTAGTATTTGATAAATTTTAGTAATTTTTATTTTAAGATTTGCATAATTTGATGTGGAATAAGCTCATATAAAATAATTTATCTTTATTATAGTACTGAGTATGATGTATGGTACTTATGAAAACATTTATTTCACCATTAATGATGAGTAGAACAGGTATTTTAATGCCCTAAAAATATATGTGTAGTACTTAAGTAGGTACATTTGTATATTTAATAATTTTTTAAGTGTATTATAAAATAATACATTAACTAAAATTCAATCGTTAGTTTATATAATACCTTATTAATATGTAAAATAACTATTTAAAATATGTATTTTTTTTTTTTTTTTTGATTTAAAGCATTAACTGAAAACGTTCGTAATTCTATAGTATAACTTACCAAGTATTTTATAGAGTAACGAAATTTCTTAAATTAACGTTTTCATTAGAAACAATGACTACTACGAGGAGTACAGTATTTTAATTTTCATTGATAAATGTCGTGTATTCTTATTGTTCTTATTATTTTTCGTCGTCGTCGCGAACACCGGACATTATTACGTAATACGATATTGTTTTCCCTGTCAGTAAGGTTTATTAATTATATATATATATATATATATATATAGCGAGTCTAAAGGGGTGGGCGCGAGGAAGGAATGTTATTTCGATTTCAATCGAGTCAGTTTGCAGGATTGAAATACATTTTCGTCTCTCGCGATATTATTGTATATAGTTGATTGATTACGTTCAGCGAAGAAAAGATTTAGTCGTCATGGTTATTACGCTGGAAAATAATTGTATACGATCGCTGCGATAAAACGATTATCTTTGATTCGCTCGTATTCCGTCTCGACTGCTGCAGTAGTAACGGGATGAGTATGAGGGGGGGGGAGAATGGAACAAGGAGACTAAAGGGAGGTGACTGAGTGGAGATTGTTTTGCAATCGAGCAAACGGTTTGTGAAGAGGAGTAAAGGGACACGGGTAAATCTTCAAACCCTCATCACAGTGGTCCCCATCCGTTCAGGTTACAATCTGAATTCAGGTCACAAAGGTTCACGGCCATTCCTGGTCTCATTTTCTTTTCTTTTTTTTTTTTGTTTTGTGGGGCGAGGTGACTTTAAATCACTGTAATAATTTTGGTTTAATTTAAATTCGACAAGAAAACGATAATTTTATTAAACATAATTATTAAATATAAAATTATGAACTTTATTGAACTTTGATTTTTGAGTACTTTTTAAATATAAAATTCAAAAAAAAATAAATATTTTTATATACATACAAATGCAAGTAAACTTATAACATACGCGTGTTCCAATACAATTTTAAACTATTGAAGCAAGTAATTGTAAAAGTTATAAATTTATATGAAAAAACTACTTTTTTTATTAATGCTCACGAGATGATATTCAAATTTTAAGCGCTGGATAAAAAATGGCTTACTCAGATAGTGAAATTTTGGTCGAGTGGAACAAAAAGAATAAAATTATGATGGAACTGAAAATAAAAAATTTTGCCCAATTTTGTTATTACATGTTGATTAGAAAAACTTTTAAAAATACGATACATTTTTAAATACTTTCAAGAGTATATGCTTTTTCATTCTTAGCGGAGCTATGAAGCTTGTATTTTTACGATGATGTTTATTGCTATTCTTCCTATTTTTATTTTTTTTTTTTTTGTGTACACATTTTCGTATAGAAAAGTAGTGATGAAAAATTTTTGACTAGCCGCTTTTTGAATCAGAATTTAGCTATAGCTGAGTTCAATTTTAAAAATTTTCAATATTTTTTCACTTTTTTATGAAAAACTACCTAAAATTTAACAAAAATGCCTTCAAACATTAATTTTTTGAACACAAACTTTGTAAAAATGTAAATATAATTAATGTAAATAAACTATAACATAATAAACATTTTGGCGAAAGATAATTTTTAATACTTGATGTTTTTTTTTTTTTTTTTAACATGCCCACCAAGTCCTGAACGAAGAACGAACAATACCCATGGTATGAAATATGTCTGGCCGTTGTTGATAATCGGTGAGTTTTTCAACATTCTAGCACCATAATTTTTGAAATTACGACTAAATAACTAAAATCAATTTCACAGAAATCTAGTCTAGAGCATATTTTGATCGATTTCACACAACGTTTTAGCAACTTTTTCTTGCACAAGGAAAACAATTTGAAAACTACAAAAAATTACCAGTTTTAAGGACAAAGTAAATGATTTAATATCCGGTACACAAAAGGGGTTAAATGAAACTTTTAGACGAGTTTAATTACCCGAAAAAGTGTTTACGGATACCATTGTAAAACTGTTAAATTATACACTTAGATTATAATCTAAATGAGCTCTAGAATCTCGGGTAAGAGGTTGAGGGGTGGGTGCTAGCCCATCACCATTCACAACCCTTTGAAATCTGCTATTTCTACAGTTTAAGTAGAGGGCCAAATGTTAAAAATGTTCAACACAGTTTTGGACAGAATTCGATAACAAACCTGCGATTTTTCATTAACGAAACAGGAAATTCTTTTCTGCAAATTTTGAGAAAATAAACTGTCTAGATTGTAAACATGATAAGCGTCGTGCACTTATTGTGATTACTGTTTATTAATATTTTTTTTTTTTTTTTTTAACGAGAACCAGAGATTAGAGAATTTGCAGTATCGAGCAAGTCACTATTCGTAGCTCGTATTTTCTATTACATTTGAAACGCGTAAACAACACTAATATAATTACAATTTTGTAAGTTACTCGTTGATACGAACAGATTTTAACTTAATTTTTGTCGATTGTACTTAGATATCGCGTTTATTCAATTATTAAATTATTTAAATTAAATAATTAAATTAAAATCACGTTTTTTAGTTTTGTTTTCGATCGCGATAACGTCATATTATTTGAAATTTTATAATGTTTGGTCTTAAATGTTGGGAATCACAGCTACGTTGATATAGTTAGTCACTGGCATAATATATACGAGCGTGTGTGTGTGTGTGTGTGTACTGTAATATTCAATAACTTTTGAAATTGTGGAAGTGGAGTTCCCTCCTCCTCCTCCAAAAAAAATGAAAGAGTGATTATGATACCATGGCTAGATAATGTTTTTAAATGGCCTGCTAAATTGTTCACACCAACTAATAAAAACTGAAATGATGCCCCTCTACGTAGGGTGGATAGGAGAAACTCTCACCGGGCTCAGAGTTCCCCACCGGCTCTCTATATTTCCATTATTGTAATAATGTAATAATAAATATATTGTTGAAGTGGATTCCGAATCTCACGACAAGACCCGGGAGATTCTATAAATAATAAATATTTGAAACTACTTTATTTGAAAACACAAAAATTTATCCAATTTTTATTTATTTTCTTAACTTTTTTACTTAAAATCTTTAAACCTTGAACCGATAAACTGAAAACGATATTATTTAAACCATTAAATCTGGAATTTATGAAGTTGAAACCGAGATTACTCGGAAAGACATAATTTTGAATCGATTGGGAACTAACTAGTTATAAAGTTAAAAGTTAAATTAGTTAAAAAAAAGTTCAAATAGCTCTTTTCGGTACCTTTCAGCAATTATACTTTGTATGAATGTTAACCGAGTTAATATTTATTTAATTAATACGTCAATTAATTTAAGTTTTAATTCATATCCAGCGTGCACAATTGGCGTTTACAAAATTTTGCAAACGGACAAACTTTGGCAAATAAAACGTTTAGTAGTGTATCATAGAAAAACAATATTATATTGAACGAAATGACCAAAAAATTCTGTTCCTTTGAATGCTATTTAATTTGAATTATTCATTCTTGAAATTTTTGGCAAAATAATAATTTAGAGTCTAGCAGTGTCCTCTTTCACCTCACGTCATACGTATTTTCCCATATAAGTAGTCAGATTTCTGTGACAATTTTATCAAATTCCATCAATATTAGAATACTGCAAATGCAGTCAAAATGTTGAGTATTAGTATTATTATTTTCCTTACGTTCAGGAAATCTACTGAAAATTACAAAAATTGAATTTACTGTATACAAAACGCGATCTTGTAGTCTATAAATCAAATTTGTAATATGCAGAATATCTTAAATTTAAATACACGAAAATATTGTAAAAAAATATAAAAAAAATTTTACTTCACTTAATTTAACCGTAAATCTCGAATATTGAAAATTATATATATATATATATAAACACACACACACACACACACACACACACACACACACACACCCCTCCTCCGACCGCGTACGCCACTGTTGTTATGCGTTTGTTGATATCGTCGCCGAATTATGCGACACGGCCATCATGCGTGTTACACACCTTATCGTGTGTCTCGTTGGCGAATTTATAAAGCTAGTGTTGTTTTGCGACCTGAAAATTTCATATATTATTCGGTTTTGGAGAGAAACGATTCGTCAACTTTGACTACCCGCACGACAATAAATTAGGCGTCGTTTGTTTTCATTTTTTTTTTTATCGATAGAATTCCACTCATTCGGGTTTAGTATTGCGCAACAATTCATTCATACATCACCTGTGCCTACTAACTGCTATTACACGTTACGACTTAACAGGTGGTGGAGTAAGCGCAGTACACACAAAAACACTGAAAAAGTTATAATACACCATCCGAAAAACCGTGGAAACTTATCATTTTACACTAGGGTCACCAATTTATAATTACAAAAAACAAGACTTTGGACCAGATTTTGGCTGAACGATTTGATTATAATATTATCTACATCATGTAATACATATTATGGTATGTATATATTTTAATCAATGGCTGAACTTTGAAAAATTACCACATGGAATTATTTGTTGATTAATTCAAGTTAACATGTCTTTCCAATAACAATAAGGTAAAGGTTAGTTCACTTAATAGAAAAACACTCCCTATTCGTAGCTAACTTTCATTTTTGTTGTGACTTTGAAAAAATTGGTCGTTATCATGTCCGACTCTCATTGGGTTAATGTTAATTATAAATCACTCATAGCATTGTACCTTTCAACCTATTTTATCATTTATTTAAAATTTTCATAAAATCATTGATAATTATCACAGGGATCTATTTTAGATTCTGAACGAAATGAAGAAGCTAGTGTTTTTACAATGATGCTTATTTTTTTTTTTTTTGTGTACAACTTTTCGTATGGAAATACTTGTCCAAAAGTTTCGATCAGTAACTTTTTGAAACCGGATTTGCCTCTAGATGGTACTTTATTCAATTTTTTGAATTTTCAATTCTTCAATTTTTTTTTTTTTTTTTTTTTGTTTTTTAGGAAAAACTACAAAAATTTGGACAAAAAAATCTAGCAAACCATAATTTTTTGATCCATATTTTATTAAAACATTGATTGCAAGAAAATTTTGAAAATGTGAAAAAAAAATGTTTTAAATATTTTTCTAACACTTTTTTTTAAATTTATTTATTATATGAAATAAGTAAAGTATAGTAAAATAAAATATAGACAAGAAAGTCAGATATACTTCACACCACAGATATTCTTCGCTCTTCGGGTCAGATGCTCAGGTGGGTGTGTTGAAAATAATGCCTATTATTGTACTGTATAGTATTAGTCTCCTTCATTCAGAATCACCATATCGAAAAAATAATTTATCATTTCTTTAAAATTCTACACATTCACCAAAAGTATCTGACCCGAGGAGTGAAGAATATCCGTGGTGCGAGGTATATCCGGCTTTCTTGTCTATACTCTTTTCAATTATCATTGCCATGATTGTAAAAACAATAAATTAATTATTTCCCTTTCAAACCTACATAATATCTCCTAATATCTTTTGTTGCATTAGTTCTTTGATTTTCCCATAATGTTAGCTTTTACATATTACTCAGATTCTTAAAATCATCTCTTGTTCCTTTCCTAGCAGTAACTTTAAATTTGGTATTAATTGTAACTGTATTGAAATAATTTTGTGAGATAATTCATGTCTGATATAAAATTCCATTCTATAAAATGAATAAAATGTCCGAAGTTTCACCTTTAATATTTGTTAATTCCAACACGTTTATTTTGACTTTGATGTTTAATGATCGAAAAATCAAATTTTGATTTCATTGAAATCAGTACAATTACATAATTTTTTCTTTTTTTCGTGTACAACATTTTCTTTTAAGTACATAATGAAAATGACAGAGTTAAAACGGGATTTCTTTTTGAAAACGGAACACCTGTTCACAGTTTTTCGGGACGTGCTCAAAAAAGGAACAATCTCGTTTTAACGGCACGTATGGTACCCTTATTTTATACCAAGGGAAATGTATATCATACCATATGCGCATCGTACATCAGTGTTTTTCGACCTTTATGAGTACACACTAGAGACGTCTACTAATGTCTGTTTTTGACAACCCTTTTGTTGTAAAAACTTAACTTACGTTTGAATTATAAAATAATATTACAATGAATTCAAAATGACATTGCATAAACAATGGATTCTCGATGTATATATATAAATATATACTCAATTTATTGTTGTTAATTATAAAACAAATAACTTTTAATTAAAATATGTTAAATTCAAAATAATATATTGTAATCGGATTCGTATGTCTTCAAACAAACAGACTTTACGAATTATAACATTTATTGTAATATAATTGATAAATTTAGCTTAGACGTTTGTAATTAGTGATAAACAGCATTTTATTCCATCACAGAAACTACCAAATTGTGATATTTATTATTCTATGAAAAAGGTAAATATAAGGTAAGTGGCTGATTCACCCCGTCCCCCTAAATCTGCTAATGATAATTTTCCCTCGTTTCTATAAAAAATATTGAGAAATTTGAAAAATGATCTCATAAAAGTACCACCAGGAGCTGATTTTTAATCTTTAAAGTTGGTTTGTTAAACTTTTGCTCAAGTATTTCTATACGAAAAAGCGTTTCCATAAGAAGAAGAAAAAGAAACCGAACTAAAATTGTTTTTATCAGTAATAACTAAATGTTTGGAATGTATTGTACAAATTAAAAGTTTAGTGAACAACGTTCCACGTTCATTAGCATTATTGTGTAAATTTATAATCCATAATGTTGACAGGAATGAAAGTAATCCAAACACCGGGATAATTAATGACAATTTGTGATACGCGAATAAAAATATATCAAGTACATGAATGAAATGTTCATGCCGATGGGTCACCTCACTCAACTACTGTCTGGCTATACATTATTATAAATTGTTTTAGCAATTTACACAACCACGCCCAAATATGGATTGTGTTACATCATCAAAAATGATATTTTATTCGTATTATAACATGTTTATTATTTGTGTTGTTTATGTTCTCGACGCATTAACGTACTCAGTGTGAAATGTATAGTATATTTCAATAATTATCGAATTAAATGTCCCTAGATCAGTGTTTCTCAACCTTTTCACAGTGTCGACACCCCCACTCCCCAAATTGAATATTAAATTTTTAGTAGTGACCCCTAAATATGTTTATTACATATGTGTTTAGATTACGTATATTGTAAAATTACAATAGAAATAAATAATAAATGCATGATAAATGCAATAAATATTATTTTAAAGAAACATAATGTTTACCTACCTTTTGCAGTTTTTGAAACTATAGAAAACGTTTTTTTGTTTTTTTTTTTTTTTTTTTTTAACTATAGTATGCGTAAAAAAATCAAATATTTAGAATCATTCTTAAATTAATATGGCTTGCTTGTTAGTCGTTGTTGTTGATCTGAAATAATTTTGTCAATCTTTAGTTTAATAGAATTTATTCAACAAATTTCTAGTCAGTTTTCCAATCCAATTTATATTATAGTCAAAGGGGAAACTTTCATTTTACAATAATTAGTAGTTGAAAATGGACTAAATGTTTTTAGTATTTTAGTTTCAGCTAAGTTAATAAACTCATTGTATCTTAACTATAGGCTTCAAGTTTTAATCAAAATTGACATTTGGTTTTGATGTTTTTTATAAACATGTAGTAATATTTAGTCGATTCAATCAATTGTTCTTCATTTAACAATGATAGCGTATTTTCAACTTGTTTTACTATGGATTTATTACTTTTGTATTATTCTATATTGATTGATATGTAAGCGACCCTAAATAATTAGTTGGTGACCACCTGCAAGGGGGTCGCGACCCCCAGGTTGAGAAACGCTGGCCTAGATTATAATAAATAATTCAGAAATATTAAACCCCGCGTCACAGCAAAATTGATTTGTTTCTAGACCGCTACTTTTTACTTTACAGACTATAACTAAAAAATTTTCCAATTCTGGTTGTAATAATAATAATATCATTATGATAACGAAACGTCTACTGAGCTGATGTTTCAGTACCGTACATATTATTATTATCATAAAATGTGTACGAAATAGGAAAATTAACACGTATTCCGAGGTCAGAGATTGATGATGGACCGTACATATGGTTATCGGCATCCAAAGTTATTGTAATAATAATAATTGTTGAATAAATTAACGTGTACGTATATAATACTGCGCGTGACTGCCCGCTGGAGGTCAAAATCCAGATCGTAGTAAATATAGAAACTTTATAGACATCCAAAAATCAATTATTATTGCTCGTTATCATTCGATTTGTACGTGACCGCGTGAAAAATGCAATGTGAAGTGATAAACGGGGAATCGTAGAACATAAATTATACCTACAAGACTTGTGTAATGCATAAAGTTCGATATCGATTTATCGATACTAATCATTTCATATTATAATATTGAACAAATCGATGTATTATCAGCGAACCCGTAGAAGCAATTATTATTATTATTATTATTATTATTATTATTATTATAATACACTATGAACGAACGTTCAAAATACACTTTTAATACCGAAATAAAAAAAGTAAAATAAACACCTACTAACTTTCCATTATAAATCTTCTATCAATTATTACGTTGTGATAATGATGTCGATGTCGATGACTGATAAATATTGTTTTTAGGTTCAAAGCGAAGCGATTAAAATGTACTTGTTGGTTTTGGTAAAATGTGGTTTTTTAGATTTTGAACGCAGTGAAGAAGCTAGTGTTTTTACAATGATGTTTATTTTTTTTCTGTGTACAACTTTTCGTATGGAAATACTTGTCCAAAAGTTTCACTAAATAGTACTTTAAAGAGGTCATTTTTTGAATTTCTCAATTCTTCAATTTTTTTTTTTTTTTTGAAAAAAACTACCTAAAATTTGATAAAAACGACTAAGAAACCATCATTTTTTGATCCGAACTATATGAAAATTTTTTACATTGATAGAAAATATTGTAAGAAAGATTTTGACGCAAGAATATGTGAAAAAAAATTTTGGACATTTTTTTATATTATGAACTTTCTTCGTTTAGAATCATTTTATTGAAGAAATGATTTATCGTTTCTTTAAAATTCAATACACCCGTTAAGAGAATCCCACCCGACGTGCGAAGAACACACATTTTTTTTTTAATTATTTTAAAATCAATTTTTCGATTAGTCGAATATTTTGTCCTACGATAAGATAAAACGTTAAGCACGTGTAAAGGAATATAAGAAATTGAAATTTTACCTAAAATTAAATATATGTGTATAGAAATACAGCACATACAGTTAGCACATGAGGATGTTTTTAGAGATCATGCAGTTAACAATATCCTACTTACCCACCCTTATTTTACGTAGTGTAACACATTTTTATTATTATAATTTCTTTTTCTAAATCAGTGAATCACTATAGGCTTTATAAATGAATTATTATAATTTAAATTTACTTTCCTTTGACTACAATTATCTACACCCACTTCATCTATTGCATGCAATTGCATCACTATTTATAAACCGTCTTGGCGTTACTGAATATAAACACAAATATACAATGAAACACGCGTACTTACATGCGGTGCTGCCTCTTAAAATCATAGATGGGTGGTAGGAATAATTAATGAAATGTATTGAATACCAAACGAAAACTTGACCTTTTGATGACTTTTTTTGTTCGTTAGTTTGATAAGATTTGAGTTAGCAAAAAGAAAGATAAGGTCATAAAATCTTCAATCGGCAATAATTGCCTGTATTCCTAGAAAATATTCATTAAAAAAAATCGGGACGTAGATATTCTTCACTCCTTAGATGGGATACTCTTAGTGGATGTAAGAAATTTAGGAAAAATGATAAATAATTTTTTCAATTAAACGATTCAGAACGGAATTTCAGTTAAATATAGATAATAATAATTGTCAATTTTATATTGAGCATGTTTAACAATTTGATTGTTATTCACATTCTATCCGAAATTTATCTATCGCAAGGTATTTTTGAAAATTTAAAAATTTAATCAATATGACTTTTAGAATAAGTAATAACAGAATAATTTGTGTCTATTTTTATATTCGTACAATGACGTACACAGAATAGAGACCATGGGACCCATTGCCCAGTATGGCAAATTTTTAACGAATTAAAGGGGAGGCAAATTTTTATAAATTACATCATATTTTTCATGTAAAGTATACATAGATAGTATTATTGATGACAGGTACATTCTTGTACAAAATATAGATAAATCAAAACATGAAAGTAAAACAAGCAGTTGAAATTAATTAATTTGTAAATTATTACAAAACATGTTATTATTTATCTTATAATATTGTTTAAATACATTTTGATTTACTGCTAAATTATATGCTAACAACAAATGTATATTTATAAACTACCAAAAAAAAATCATACAGATGTCTATGATGTACATAACAGACAGACATAATATTTAAGTATCGGTTTTCTCATCTGACGTAAATGTGATCAAGTGATTCTCAGATTTAATTATTTTTTTTTTCTTTAAAAAAAATTGCACTCGAAATTTATTGATCTAGATCAGGGGTCACCAACTAATTTCTATAGAGGTCCGTTTTGTAACCAAATTTTTCGCGGTCCTAAAAAATTTTAATGACTTTTACACACGTTAATGAATACATTTTTTTTTTTTTTTTTTTATTTGTATTTATGTTAATTGATTTATTTATTGTTAACTTAGTTGAAAAAACATGATTATACAAGAAAACATTTCATTTTTAGTGTGAAAAATTACATTTTTTTAGTTTTCACGCGCTTCTTTACGCATTCGGTGTGAAGTCGGTACAAATGATTTGCATTAACTCGTTAAGATGATCATTTTGTTAACCGAGATCTGAAATTATTTTTAATGAAATTCGTCTTAGAAAAAGCGGCTTCACAGACATTTGTTGAATCGAACATTGTACACAATTTTGTGACCAGGCTTTTTAATTCTGGATATTTGCTTGAACAAACATATTATCTAGATTGTAGATGATTTAGCGTACACGAAAATGACACAATTATTTATCTGAGATATTGGGTACAGCGAGTAGACATTTTCCGATCCGTCCGAGATAAAAGAATAAATTATTTACCATAATATTAATATGTATGTTATGCTCGATCACGTACGCATGTGGATAATATTATATATATAACTACTACCACGGCCCGTCTTGGAAATCTCTCCGGAAATCTCTGTCAAATCGTAACGAGTGCACGCCCGCGGATCGGATCGACGAGTAAAGACACAAGGGCCGAGTGAAATGAAAGGAAAAAAAAAACACCCTTAGTGCAATTTAATAATATACTCGAGACACACAAAGCTTCTACGCTACTGGACGTATATATATATACTATATAATATTATATAAATGTAGAATGATGTATATTGAACGATATGCGAGTACTGAAAAATAGGTTGAGCTGCAACGAACCCGGAAAAAAGGGTAACTCCCGAGTGCGTTGGCAAAAAAAAAAAAAAAAAAAACGAGAGAGAGAAAACGCATGACCTATTTGCGACGTTCCAAACCGAAAGTAATAGTTTTATTGCGCAGTCGACGTGCGTCCCAGTCCCCGTTTGGTATTTTACCCGGGGAACAACTCGGGGAGATGCGAACTGAATTACACTCACATATCGAAAATCGGTTTTTGTTTGTTTCGTTTCGACGTCGTAAAATCACTGAGGGTCATGAAGCCGTTTTCGATAGAACATTTTTCGATGTCGTTATTTTTATACTATTCCGTATTGATTATTCGTTTTCATTTTTTTTTTTCTTTTTCATTGTTGCCATATTATCATCTACGTCATCGTCAGTGTTTCCCAACGAAACGTGTTTTAAATAATAAATTTAAGTCATTTAAGTACCTGTTGGCCTATGCTTGCGCCTGAAAAATCAAATGCCACACATCGTTTGCAAACTGCACCGTTTTTTTTTTTTTTTTTATATTTCATGGTAAGCAAGCCGATGGCATAATTCCAAAAATTGATATCCAGATAAAAATTTTTTATTTCTTTATTTTAAATTCTGAACGAAATGAAGAAGCTAGTGTTTTTACAATGATGCTTATTTTTTTTTTTTCTGTGTACAACTTTTCGTATGGAAATACTTGTCCAAAAGTTTCGATCAGTAACTTTTTGAAACCGGATTTGCCTCTAGATTGTACTTTAAAGAGGTCATTTTTTAAACTTCTCAATTTTCCAATTTTTTTTTTTTTTTTTTTTTGGTTAAAAATACCAAAA
>JAIPRM010006022.1:8935-19455 GCA_025469315.1 Stegophylla sp. TES_Ste_2020 | reverse complement strand
AAATGATTTATCGTTTCTTTAAAATTTAATACGCCCGTCAAGAGAATACCACCCGTCGTGCGAAGTACACCCATCGTGCGAAGTATGTCCGGCTTTTTTTTTTCTCTTTCTGTAAACACTTTTTCATACAGAAATACTTGTCCAAAAGTTTCGATCAGTATCTCTATAGAACCAGAAATCGTACCCAGATGGTACTTTAAAGAGGTCATTTTTCCAATTTCTCAATACTTCTCCCAAAAACGGGGAAAAAATGTCGAAAAACAGCACTATATGCAATTACCGCGATTTCAGTAAAATTGAAAATTACTTTTTGACATTATATTGGGAAATTTTAAAAATATTATATTATTTGATATATATAAAATATTATACATAAATTATATCTTATAATATATAAAATTATATTATTTCAATCTGATTGTATCTAGAGGTTGCAACTTGGTGATACTTATAGTACTTATTATTGCGTAACTTATTATACAAATATGTATCATAATTCATAATATCATATATAGGTATAAATTATAATATGTACGTAGTTATATAGGTGGCCTACTGGTCAATAACTATAATAGTTACCTACTTATGAATACTACCTACGAAAATTACAAAACTATCGAAATATAGACATGAACCGAACACTTCGTTGTTTCAACAACGATGTAATATTTTCATAATCAGTTATTGTAACATTTTTATCTATGTATAATAAGTATAAAAAATATACCACCAATTGTATACCTATGTACAATGCATTTCATTGTATTACATTTCGTACACCGTGAAATAAAAGTAGGTACTAAATTTAATAGAACCACTGTAGTCACCGATAAAAGGTACATAGATTGTGTAATTTACATCATCCTAACAATAACATTATTATACACTTGATTTTGGTTTTAATTTTCTTTTCGTTTCATTATTGATTATATTCGGCCACTTTTAACTAAACCTTCCATGTAGCCCTGTATAGTGTAGTATAATATTATAGTCTATAGTCCAATGAATTAGATTGACATTCGATACATAAGTACAATATCATATTGTAAAGAAGGCAACTAATGCAACGTATATTATTGCTCATGCGCGGAACAAATCTGTGAAATACAATTAAGAAATATTCAATTCTTTATGTTGACAACTATCAATCATAATAGGTAACTTATAAACAACAAGTCCGTGCTAATCCACTTAGTGACATTAATTTTAATATTATAGAGATGTGCTAATGGAGGGAAAGGGTAGAGTTGAGGGTTCATTGTTCGAACAACGCCTAAAATATAAAATAATAAAATATGCATTATAATTTATAGTTGATAATAGTAGATAGGTACAACAAATAAAAAATTTATATTTTTTTTTTTCACGAAAGACGAAATTTTAGTTACCTACATTTCTATATCACGTAAAATTTCACTTAAAATTGCATGGTCCATGTTGATGTTATAAATTACCGTTTTCCTTTTTTTTTTTGTTTATTATTATTTTAGCTATTATCATTGTCCGCTAAGTCTTATTTGTAGACACAGATTGCAGAAATTTTGGTTATATAAAATAATAATATATATTATGGCAATAAAAAAGTAAATGACATTTTCTATTGTACACCCAGTGACCCAGAACAGACTTTTGAATTATCTATTTAAAATAATTATAGACTACATTGTATGTTGTGACAAATAATTAATTTATGCAGATGTATATAATGTCCCAGTATGTTTTGACAAATGCAATAACTTTTTTTCTATTAATATTTTTTTTGAAAATAATCTCAACAACATTGCGCTACACCAATTTTTTTTAGAACCCAAATTTTTAAATTTTAAATTTTACATTACAGTTTGAAAGTATACGTAGGAAAATGAATGGATTAACCTTTATTAGAGATTTAGCACCAATATTTTTCTAAAAATCAGATTCACAAAATGGCTATTTTGTAATATAAAATTTCAAATTTTAAAATTCGGATACAAAAAACAAAATTATACATTATTGCTATAGTAATAATTTTCAATGGTTATTGCATTTGTCAAATCGTACTGGGACACCAGTATTATTTAACTACCTTTATACATACCTATTGTTAACAGCTATAATTTAAGTGGGATTCAAAATGAACCCTATATATAACATAAAACGAATTGAATGATAATTGATACATGTACAACTCACATAGACATTCACCGAGTCAGTCAGACGTGTACTTGCCAATATACCTACATACCTATCTATCTTTATTACTTGAATTTTTAACGATCCACATAATAAGTATGTAAGTAAAATATGTTATACATTTTATCATTTAATTAACATTGACTTTTTTGTAATGAATATCTACGAATTAATTTTCAACCATAGGTTAGGTTACCTACCTAATGCAAAAAATCTAAGACTAATAAAAACCTTTATATTTATATCAAAAAACACCAAATGGCAATTAATTTAATATTTTTTGTATTTCAACTTTTCAAGTTTTTACTATAGTAAATAATAATAACTATATATTTATATAAAATATAACTAAGAAGTTTGATTCTATTATGTGTATTAGTGGAAACACTTGTTTCGGGATCATTTTTATACATCCAAATGATTTTAAAATTAATAATTTTAATAGTATAAATTGTAAGTTTTAGAGACTTACTATTATTATTAAATATTTTTAAGTGGAATGGATCAACATTTAAGTGTCAAGACATTGGAAATGGCAAAAGTAGAACTACGAGAAGACGAAGCTACGCGGAATAACGCTTTAATTCAAATGCGGTTATGGCTGAAGCAAAATGATAAAATCATACATTCTCGTAATGGTAAATATGTATTCCTATTATTATTAATTTTTTTTCAATAATTTGAGCCTTCATTCACATCACTTATAGCCTATTGACAGTAATAACTTTAAAAGGTCAAGTAATGTTTTGTGGCGTACTAATAACGGAACCGGCCTATCACGCGACAGTACCCGGGGTTCGATTCTAGCCCGCAATCCGAATATTTGCATTTTTTTTTCTTTTATTATTAAATACCTTTGTTCAGAATAGTTTTATTGAAGAAATGATTTATTATCGTTTCTTTAAAATTCAATACACCAGTCAACAGAATCTCACTCGATGTGCGAAGAACACCCCGATGAGCGAAGTACACACTTTTTAATAATGTTTATTATGGCGCATTTCACTTATCATGGTTAAAAAAAAAATGCTAAAAGTTCAAATCACTGGGGGGTATTGAATCGAACTTGGCACTGTTGCCTGATAGGCCGATCGGTTTTCCCATAGCGCTACACTAATAATACTAATATTTCTGCAGAAATACAAGGTATTTAGTATAATAATCGAAAATATTGAATTTTCAAAATAGAATAAAATAATTAGAAAACTATTGTCCCATGTGGATTTTAATTCACGCCATCATATTTAGCGTCGAAAAATACATAAGATGCAATAGAACATTATCAACCTTCATAAACTATACTTAGATATTTCATAATGTCTGTCTGTATTTCCTCAGATTTTTTAATCAAACCCTTGTAAAATGTTTAATTATTCGTCTGTAAGAAATTTTATTGCAACAAAATATTCTCTATCTAGGTGCAATTTCAAAACAATCAATTTGACCAATTTTCTTATATGTATGTTAAAGTGCGTAATTTTAGGTAAAACTAACGGAATTTCGTCGAAATTCTAACTTCAAACGGATATAAAAAAAAAGTTGACTACCGATTTTTGAGATTTTTTTCAGGTCAATTAGACATATATGTCAGTGAGATCATATTAAAATTTCAAGTCTTAATAAAAACTAACAAAAAATGAGAAATTTCTGAAATTTTCAAAATGCTGTACTTAATTCAAAATTGATCCAATCTTTATGAAATTTTTATGAAATGTTCTCGTAACTATTTTTAGTGGTTAGTGAAAATTTCAAGTCCTTAGCTTCATTATTTTAGAAGTTATGTTAAAAAGTAATTTTTAATTTTACGAAAATTCCGGAAATTGTATATTTTGCCGTTTTTTGTCAATTTTTTGACAGTTTTTCCCCGTTTTTGAAAAAATTATTAAGAAATTGGAAAAATGACTTCTTAAAAGTACCATCTGGGTATGATTCCAGTTCTATAGTGGTACTGATTGAAATTTTTGGATAAGTATTTCTAAACAAAAAAGTGTTTCCAGAAAGAGAAAAAAAAAATAAACATCATTGTAAAAACATTAATTTCTTCACTCCGTTCAGAATCTAAAAACACACAGATTTGTAAAACCAATACATTCCTCACTATCGCACAGAATCTAAAAATGGGTAAAAGAAAAATTAAGGGGAGCAAATACTGGTAAATATCAAATTAAAGGAATTTGCAGATTTGAATACTTAAAATCTGTATCATTTAAATTTTTATCACCAACTATTTAAATTTTTACATAATTTAATTACTTTTAAAAATTATTAAATTAAAAAACTGATGGTTTTTCAATCACAAACATTTTTGGGAGACTAATCAGCCAACCTCCGATTGGTGTCTTCTGAATAACGCTAATAAGCCGAAGGGAATCAACTCAACCAAAAAAATTTGGGGAACTTAATTCCGGAAATTCAAAAGTATTCGTGGGACTCAATTCAAACTCTTAAAAATAGAGAATGGACTCAATTCAATGTCATCCTTATAAATGATGAAATAAACATGGATTATTCTATTGCAAACCACAGAATAGATTTAATTTAGTTTTAATAACCCTAATCTGTGGTTAAACTCTGGTAGGTACATACTTAATATAAAGCTGACAATAATTGTTGTTTCGCTTAGAATCGTTTCATCAAAGAAATCATTAGTCGTTTCTTTTTGAAATTCAATTCATTAATCATGGTCCATAAGTATTATATTATGCAGTTAGATACCTATCTAAAACTTATCGTATACAAAGAGCATAGAATACCCATAGAACAGAGTATGTCTGACTTTTTTAAAAAGCAATATTTTAATCCCAAATAAAAGATATTCCTAGTATTGTTTGTACCTACATTGAAAATTTATTTTCATACAAAAATATTTTAAATACGAAAAAATTTAATGGTTTGGAAGAGCGTCACCAAAATAAACATGAACCAGAACCCACTGGGAAAACTCTATAGACCTTTAACCACAATTTACGATTTCATACACAATATTATTCCCAATAACTATAAAATTGAATACAGAATTATTGACAAAGAGCTACTATAACAGTGCCATCATACTTGAGGTGCCCTGTGATTTTACCAAATTGAGGCGCTCAGAAGCACATGCTCCGTTTACCCCCGCCTTAATATGGCCCTGTATATGAATTAGGTTTTGTCAAAATTTCGGATAATAATATCAAGAATTGAACAAGTTAATTTGTTTGTAGTTTTCCAACAATATGGTTCCAAATTTGCACCGATCCATAATTCGTAATAGTTACTAAATAAATCATACAGTCATTAGGGAATATGATACCAATACTAATGAATTTTATAATATATATTATATTATGTATTAACATATCATTACTAATCTAGATAGTATTTTATCATTATACTCATTATAATAATATCTCTTGTTAAATTTTATATTATGTGTTATAAATTATACACAATCTAAAGGAACTCATTAGAATAATTTTTTCAATGTTATTTTTTTAAGATGACAGTTTTTTACTAAGATTTCTTCGAGCTAAAAAATTTAGTTTACCATTGGCTCAGGAAGCTTTGGAACGATATTTATTATTACGGCAAACTTTTGGTCGTCAACTCTTTTATCAACTAGATATAACATGTCCACGACTTGAAGAACTTCTTACTCTAGGGTAATTATTAAGTATATGAAATTTAGATTAAAATAGTAAATCAACTTTCACTGAAAATAATTATTTGTGATTTTTCAAATTGATGATTACAGTTACATATTTGTAGTTCCAAATCGTGACAAAAATGGTCGTAGAATCATCATAACTAGACCAGGTAAAATTTAACAAATCAATTTTGTTTGTTTTAAATACAGGCAAGTTCACATATTTTACCATATATCATATACCTTTCTTTAGGTGCGATTTGTAATTTTTAAATGTTAATATTTATCAAATACAAGTTTTATTCATTAATCTAACAACATATTTTAAATTTGCATAACTATAATATAAAAAAAGCCAATTAGTAAAATTGTAAAAGTTCACTGGTTAAATATATCATATACTAAATTTTCATAAAATTAATTTGAGTTATTTAGCCATTAATCCAAAAATAAGCGTTTGAAACTTATATTTGTCACCAATAGTATAATAGATTTAACAAAAATTTTGAAAAAGTTAACCATATATAATATTTCATTTCAACTCAAATGATTTGAAAATCATTAAATGTTGTCAAGACTTTTTCAGACAAATTATTAGTAAATGTTAGTTTTAGAATAATAATAAATAATCAAAGTTATTTTCATTACCTGTGAATATATTACATTTGACAGTATTTTTTGAAAATTAAGAATTAAAATAATAATAATAAATCTTAAAAGTAGAGAAAAAACTTCTGATCTACAGATATAGATAGAGAGACTTAGTAGAACTTGGGAAACATAGACACATCATAAAAAACAAGTCGTTGTAAATCCAATAATTTAAAAAGATTAAACAATAGATATATTTTGGTTCAATTAATATCTATTACTATAACATATATTATATAGGAATTTTTAACCCATCTAAATGGACTAATGCTGATATGTGCCGGATGCACGGTGTTACATATGAAACATTGATGGAAGACCAAGAAAATCAAATTCATGGTTTTGTGCACTATACTGATGCTGCTGGTATGAGCTTACAACAACTCACTTTATTTACACCAAGACAAGCAGTCCGAATAGTCAAAAATGGAGAGGTAAAATAAAAATAATAATACAATTTAAAGACCAAAAACTTATTTTATTTATTTAAATACAACATATACCTACAATCAGTTCTTGTTATTTTTTTTCTAACTTCTTAATTGTATTATATATTTTACTTATTAACTTCTGATCTTTTGATAAATTATATACAAATAATAATTGTGAGTATTGAGCTGTAATATTGTAAAATACTAATATTTAAAAACAAATATCACTAAATAAACACCATATTTCTTTAATTAATATTTTTAGCGAACACTTCCAATGCGACATAAAGAAATATATGGAGTAAATGTACCGACTTGTTTGAAATTTGCATTAGAATTTGGAATGTCTTTGATATCTGAAAAAATAAAAAGCCGCGTAAAAGTAAAAACTTAATAAATATAACCATTGAGCATAATTACTATATATTTTGTTTGCATGTTTTTTCATTCTAGATATTTAGTTCAATAGAAGAAAGTCATACATATATTGATAAATCTTTGTTACCAAAAGAATATGGTGGAGAAATGGAAATGTCAACAATGATAGGTGAATTTATTTTAAATACACATAAATTTATAGTAAATATTTATTTATTTAATCAATCATGTTAGATTTATGGAAACAAGAGATTTTAGAAAAACGAGAACAAATTCTTAAAAATGAAAAAATGTCAGTTAAAGAGGATATGTTCAGTGAAAGTGCAAAACAAGGAAGAGTATCAGCGTTGACAAACCACAATCACCATCATATGGTTGGTAGTTTTCGCCAACTAACTGTTGATTAGTTTTCTTTTTGATCATTACATAGTTATTTGAACACTAATTTTATGCAAAATTTTAAGAATAAAATGTTACATCTTAATGCAAAATCTCTGAAAAAAAAAATTGTTATGAATTATTTATTATACTAAAATATATTTTATAATTAATTCATAAATGACTAAGAATAGTTTAAATAAAACTATTAATATAATATCTAAATAAAGGAATTTAATATTGTTGCATATTGAACAAAAAAAAAAAAAGTAGTAAATTTAATACTAACTTTAATGTTTGATGGCTAAAAACAGTTAAAAATAAACAATTTAGCAATTATTTCAAAAAATATAACTGATATTAATTTTACTTTATATTCATATTTAAGTAATTTAAGTAAAATAGTAAAACAAAAGTTATTTGACATTAACATACCAGTCTTCTATTTTATAAATACATAATATATATGTTTATAAAAACAAGTTTACCAATAGTCGTTTCAATTGGATAATTATTAATGTTGGTCAATTACACATGTCTCTATTAAATTAATAACACATTACATACCATATTCCATGATATTAAAATTGACCTATATGTACATTTTTGTAGAAAACTTATCTGAAACAAAAAATTTGAATTTCATGTCCTTAGTCATTCAAATATTATTTATACAGTATTATCCTCAACAATATCACAGAAATATTTTTATACATGTAGATAAAAGTGTTAAATAAAACAGAAATATACTATACATTAACAGGTATTTTCCGTTATCTCGATTACAATCACCCAGTGAACAAACCTATGCTTGCAGACAGCACATTGAGACAATTTAATTGTAACTGGCTGGTAGTCGTGACACTAGACAAGGTAGTCGGGCTAACAGAAAAATACTCATTAATAATATATATATATATATATATATGAATCAAGAAAAACGTCTGCATGTTGCAAAATGACAATAAATAAATAACAATGTAAAAACACTAGCTACTTCGCTCCACTTGGAATATAAAGTGAATGTTCTCTGAAGAGATTTTATTTATGTTTTCACTACTGGTTAGGGTGTTACAAGAGTTAGAAATGTTCATGCCTGTTTGTTTGAAACAGTGAAACAAGCCTTTTTATGGGAAAAAGAATGTTTGCCGGGTCAGCTAGTAAATTATAAAATTAAAAATAATTTATTTTTTTTAAATAAAAATAATTCTTTATTCATTTATATCTTTGAACTTATTTTATTCATAACCATTAAAATATTTATATGATTAAAGGCATATACAACACATTATACTCACTGTTTTTTTAAAGGTATAAATGATGGTAAATCTATTAAAGGTGCACGGCGTTTGGGTACAATATGAGTTGACTCATTCTCATTTGATTCTTCGTGAATAGGTATTGATACTTCAAAGTATCTAGGTTCAATGATTTCAGCCTCAATAGTACTTTTTTCTTCACATTGAATATGAGGGTAGAGACAATTTTGACCGTGAGGACACATATTCTTTGTTTCAAAAATTGGACATAGATTTAAGTGTTTTTTAGGACACTTAAATTATGATGAAAAAAATAACTAGATGAATATTCAGCACAAGTAATTGTTTTAAAAATAAAAATAATTAAATAGGTATAGGAAAATAAATTAAATATTTCAACTTACTTTTTTTCCCAGATTACAGTAACCATGAAGGAAATTCTTACAAACAGGAGTGTTGATATCTCTAAATTCATGTAAGAATGGACAATTTAATTGAACACAAACACTATTTAAATAATGTTTACAATATGGAATTTTTTCTTCAATAATATTATGTGACAACGTACAATTCTCATTAGTACATTCTCCAGTTAAAAACCTGAATATAAAATACAAAAATAAAAGTAGATGTAGAAATTAAATTCTTTTTATAATTAGCCAACTTTGTGCATAATGAGATGTATTTTTTATAATGACGTTTATCACATGTTCCTTGATTTAATTTTGAACAAATCCCAAATCGATTGAATACAAGACAAAGTTGTTTGGTGAGAGTTTTTTTACTTCTGTTGGAAAATTTGAATGGCATTATAATAAAGTGTTTTTAACAATAAACATAACACAAAATAATGTAGCTGGATGAATTCAGAAAAAAATGATGGTTACTTGAGTAATAAAATACACATTTTAAGAAAATAGCTAAATATAAATCACAACTATTTAATTTTAGAGAACACTGGTGATGATCAACAGTATAAATTAGAGAAAAAAAATAGTGAACATAATATACAGGGTGATTTTTTAAAAACGCTCACCCTCATTTTTGATTATAGAAATGCAAAAATTTTATTTTTTGGTATGTTCAAGTAATTATAAAAAACTATATTTTCCAAAACTTATTTTTTTATGTCACTTTAAGGATGTTTCGTGATAACACAATTTATTTTTTCAAATGGTAACCCACTATTTTAACTGCGGAATTTTATTCATGTAACTTTTAGAATACAATGATGTTTGTTTTATTTTTATTTTTTCTGTGTACAACTTTTCGTATAGAAATACTTGTCCACAAGTTTCGATCAATAACTTTTCGAAACCAGATTTGCTTCTAGATTGTACTTTAAAGAGGTTATTTTTTGAATTTCTCAATTCTTCAATATTTTTTTTGGAAAAAACTACCCCAAAAATTTGACAAAAGCAACTCGGAAATCATCATTTTTTGATCCGAATTTTATGAAAATTTTAATATATATAAAAAATCATATAAGAAAGATTTTGGCGCAAGAAAATTTTGAAAATGTGAAAAAACATTTTTGGACATTTCTCTAACATTTTTTTTATATTATTAACTTCCCTCGTTAAGAATCATTTTATTGAAGAAATGATTTATCGTTTCTTTAAAATT
>JAIPRM010006021.1:0-19460 GCA_025469315.1 Stegophylla sp. TES_Ste_2020 | reverse complement strand
CCCGAAATTTGACAAAAACGACTCGGAAACCATAATTTTTTTTGATCCGAACTATATGAAAATTTAAACATAGATAGAAAATCCTATATAAAAGATTTTGGCGCAAGAAAATTTTGAAAATGTGAAAAAAAATTTTGGACATTTTTCGAACATATTTTTTTATTTTTTTTTCTCTTATATTATCAACTTCCTTCGTTCAGAATCGTTTTACTGAGGAAATGATTTATCGTTTCTTTAAAATTTAATACGCCCATCAAGAGAATACCACCCGTCGTGCAAAGTACGCCCGTCGTGCGAAGTATGTCTGGCTTTTTTTTCAATTACGAATTTCCAACGTCGGCCGCCGCGCGTTAATCACCGTTCGCTGAGTGCACGGCAGCCAAGTTGGAAATTTGTTTTACGTTTCCACCGGCACATAATATATAGTATTATTTAGACGACGACAAATGCGATTTCCACGGTCGTACACAACGACACAAATAGATAGTTTTTGTAATTGAAATGACGTCGACGACGACGGCGGCGGGCCGGATCTAGGCCTCATAAAACAGTGTGTTTCCCGGGCGAGGAGGAGTTTTATTGTTGACGATTAATCGTATACGCGTTGTGACCGTACAAATCATAATACACATAATATAGGGCCCGATCGAATTGCATCGGAATGACAATAATAATAATAATAATAATAATAATAATATTTCTATACATCCTAAACCGCCCCTACTCCCCCCCTCCCCCGTCACGGTATACTCGCACCGGCCATCCGGTCGTAAAACGACTGGGTTTAGATACGTAGGAGGGGGTCTTCGCGAGACCGAAACAGAACGATTCAATTGACGTTGTCTCATAATAAATATGTATTATTATAACTGCCATAACTGTCGGCGGTACTGTAGTGCGGTACAATAGTTACCGATAGTGATATTAGCTTGAAAATTTTTTTTTTCAACGAAATCTTCATTTTTATGTTAACTTGAAAAAAAAAATTATTGTATGATAATTTTATCAAAATTAAGTCAAAAAACTGATAGATGTTTACTGTTTTTTTTAAATACTGTTAAATTTTTATATACCGAATTCATTTCAAAATTAAATTAGATGCCAAAAATATTTTACTGTTTTTTTTTTTAGTACTCGTATTATTATTATTTTTAACCAACAAAAGACTGTTAGTTTTATTATGTTTTTACAATTCGCTAAATTTGTATATGATATTGAAATAACTCAAAAATTCAATTACATGCCTAATAATATAGTGCTTTGTTTTTATAAGTATAAACTGTAGCAAAACACTGTAAAACTTGTATGTTTTTTTTTTTTCCAATACTATTACATTTTTATCTACCTACTTAATTGATTTAAAAATTAAATTACATGGTAACTTAAATCTGACTGTTACGTTTGAAGTTTTAAATTTATTATTAAATATTATATTAAATACATTACATATAATTGTGTTAAATACACAAAAATAATTTTTAACTACTTTATAAAAACCGAATGGAAATTCAATAATGTCTTAAAATTTTATATGTAACCTTAAGTTGTCTAAAACTTTGTACAAACACTGAAGTAGGTAATACCTAATATACAGTTTTTAATACAAAAGTGTAGATCAGATTCATTTTAACTATCTAAGAAGCTATTGATTTGAAAAATCAAAAAAATTTTCAAAATTTTCAACCTCTTTGAAATTCAACAATCAACTAATTTTATAAAGTTAAAATATATATATATACTCGTATTTTTATAAAATTAAAATGATATTTGTTTTGTAATTTCATTCCTATTGGCTAATGGCTGTTGCCTAAAGGGTACAAAATAATTTTTTTTTGTTTTTTAATTATTTTATCGAATTTAAAAATGTAATATTTATACTTTATTTAGTGTACGTTCTTAATACTCTGTTCAAATATTATTCAAAAATTATAAAACTTAAATGTAGAAATCAACTAAAAACATTTTCATTTAAAAAAGAATCAACTGTTGAAGGGAGGAAGGGAGGGGGATAAAATTCATTTTTTGTCTGTCCCGTATTTTTAATTTTGAAATCTGGCAACCTTAATTTAATAATAATGTAAAAAGTTTAGGAACCTCTGTAACGTTTTACGTGCTCGTCCATTGAAGTCTGAAGTAAACAATACGTGGGCATAATAATAATAATAATATGTATACCTCTAGTCGATAGTGTGTGAGCATACATAATATTATTATTACATTTACCTACTCAGAGTGTAAAACCGAGAACGTAATTACGTTTGTACGCACAAAATAATAATAATAAAATTGTTATTATCATGTATTGATGCGTTGTGAGGAGATGGTGGTTTCCGCTAGTGATTTATATCGAAAGAGGTAATGAATCGGAATAGCCGGCAGGTTCGCCTATTGTGATTTATTGCACTTATTTTACCTTTGACCGAAACCGTTTTTCTTCCTCCACTCCCGCGCGTCACCACAACTATACGCGTGTGTGTGTGTGTGTGTGTGTGTGTGTGTGTGTGTCTACGCGTGTGCTTTATAATTTATATCGTATTACGAAAATTGTGATCCGCATTGGTTTCCTTGGTGAAATCTCGCGGCTGCTTTCCGAGAGCTATCAAAACAATTTTTTTTTTACATTCTGGACGAAGTGAAGAAGCCAGTGTTTTTACAATGATTATTTCTTCTTTTTTTTCTGCGTACAACTTTTCGTATAGAAATACTTGTCCAAAAGTTTCGATCAATAACTTTTTGAAACCGGATTTGCTTCTAAATTGTACTATAGAGAGAGGTCGTTTTTTGAATTTCTCAATTCTTCAATGTTTTTTTTTTGGAAAAAACTACCCAAATTTTGACAAAAACGACTCGGAAACCATTATTTTTTAATCCGAACTATATGCAAATTTAAACATAGATAGAAAATCATATAAGAAAAAGATTTTGGCGCAAGAAAATTTTGGACATTTTTCTAATACATTTTTTTCTCATTTATTTTTTATATTATTAACTTTCCTCGTTCAGAATCGTTTTATTGAAGAAATGATTTATCGTTTCTCAAAAATTCAATACACCCGTCAAGAGAATCCCAACCGTCGTGCGAAGAACACCAATCGTGCGAAGTATGTCCGGATTTTTATTCGCTGTATTATACTTACGTGTGTGTGTGTGCGTTGCCTCTAATTCAGTGTTGAGCATAATGAGAGCATATATTTATGTAGATGAATATTATTTATCTCAGTGTTTTTCCCAACCTGGGGGGGCGCGCCACTCTTGGGAGGCATTGCTGAGGAGGCGCAAGCCCGACATCACAAAGTAGAATTTTTATTTATTCAATTTATATTTCTAATATATTATTGAAAAAATTAAAAATTAATAACTACTGTTAACGGAAATCGATAATGGATAAAAATTACAATTATTATTAGTGTTTAGTCTCTAAACAAAATAGTACATTATTATTCCATTATATTATGTGTACTGTTATTTATATTTTATAATTCGTTATTATCATAAATAAAAAAGCAGGACATGCTTCGCACGATGGATGTACTTCGCACGACGGGTGGTAATCTCTTGACGGGCGTATTAAATTTTAAAGAAACGATAAATGATTTCTTCAGTAAAACGATTCTGAACGAAGGAAGTTAATAATATAAGTAAAAAAAATGTCCGAAATTTTTTTTCACATTTTCAAAATTTTCTTGCGCCAAAATCTTTTTTATAGGATTATCTATCTATGTTTAAATTTTCATAAAATTCTGATCAAAAAATTATGGTTTTCGAGTCTTTTTTGTCAAATTTTGGGTAGTTTTTTCCAAAAAATACATTAAAGAATTGAGAAATTCGAAAAATGACCTCTTTAAAGTACAATCTAAAGGCGAATCGGGTTTCAAAAAGTTATTGATAGAAACTTTTTGACAAGTATTTCTATACGAAAAGTTGTACACGGAAAAAAAATTTATAAATAAACATCATTGTAAAAACATTAGCTTCTTCACTTTGTTCAGAATCCAAAAGTTCTCATTCCTATATAAAATAGTAGTTCATTTGTTGAAGTAAACGAAAAATGTAATTTGTTGTTTTCATCTGTCGGAGGGACGGGAGGGGGGGGGGTGAGATTTTTAAAAATCTACAAAAAGGTGCGTAGAATAGAAAAATTGGGGAATCACTGATTTATCTCGACCAGCTGCTCCCAACCGAGGGTACGCGTACCCCAAGGGGTACTGGAGATGATTTCAAGGGGTACGCGAAAATAAATGGGTAATGGCGAAAAAAGTTGAATTTGATTTATTTAAAATGTTCATTTCGAAAATATGCGTTATATGTTATTAAAGTGGAAAAGCTTCTGTCACGAATAAAAATTTAACCGTCGACTTATTTTTTGACACAGTTTATAGATTATAGATAGAATATATATTTTATATACATATATGTTGTTATGTGGCAATGATGGTGTGCAATTTGAAGATGTGAAAAAAAAAAATGTTAGAAGTTTTTTTCCACTATTTGTTTCTCATCAAAACATTTTCCTTTTCTTAATTAATAGTGGGATATAAAAATAGCTGAGTAAAGTTCGAAATTTTTTGTTGATTATGATAAATTTTATAATTTTTGAGTCTTTAAATAAACAGAATCGTTTCATTGAAGAAATTATATTTTAATATTTCTTTAAAATTCAATACATCCACTTAGAGCATCGCGAAAAGCGAAAAATTCTCAATTGGATTTTTGTTTACACATTATAAGATCAGTTATGAGAAAAAAAGTTTAAAAGTTAGAATAAGTTAAAAAGTATAGCGAAATATTTAAGTTAGGGGTACGGAAGAAAAAAAAGGTTGGGGACAGCTGATCTAGACAAATAATTTATTGTCTTTTATCTTTTATCTGGATGGATAAAACAATTTTAATTTTACCTCGAATAGAAAATTGTGTCGTCTCTACTCAATATTCATGATATAAATAAATTCCCAATTATCAAATTATAAAAATAATAATTTGTAATGTAAACCACCACTGAATACATCTAATGTTAGATTCGTACACTTATTCTTCTGAAAATGTATCAGTGTATACATTGTCAAATTTCAATTTGAATTCAGCATTGAAATAAACATTTTATTGTTGAAAATGTGTAATTTTGCAAATAATATTTGTGTAATATAACTTTTTTATTTCGTGTAATGCTGCTGGTATAGTTTTGATTTTTTAAACTCCAAAAATTACATGTTTTTAAAAATGATATATTTTGACAATTATTATTTATCATTGAAAATATGACGTCAACAGTTTATTCCAATCTAGATCGACGGATTGAATCATATTAATTGAGTGTAGCTAATCACGTTATAAAAATATTGTAATTAATAATAATATTTCCTACAGTCTGTTATTGTCCACAAAAATTAATGACTACTGCACTGCAGGTATATTATGACGAGTAATGGGCGTACTAATTAAAAAATAATTGAACGAAATAATTTACTGAATAGAGCCGCGAGGGGTGTTATTATTATAATGATACCGCGATCACCCTACACACCCCCTCCACCCCTCGAACACGTCAACGCCAGCGAACCGTTTGCTTCGCCACGTAAATCGCGAGAAATACGTCAAAACACACTATAATATACGTCTCGCGTAGACATTCGTGATATTCTGACGAATTATTTTGGTGAAAACACGAATTTATTTACCCGAATCTTGTGCGAGTGTTCGGACGACACGTGCATTGTATCGAAAGATGATGGCCACGACAATAGTCACGGGAAAAAGTGTCAAAACATTTTGCGTTTAGGAGGATAATAATATATTACAATGCACTCCGTGCACAAGAATAGGCGTTTTCGGAGACGACGAGCACAATATATTAAACAAAGTGTCTCCGACGATGGTTATCTTCGATTGGCATGTACGCGCACGAATTTTATTCCATATATATATACAGGGTGCTCCTAAAATAACTCCTCGGTCTCGTGTAAATATTATCCGTCAAATTTTGGATAGTTTTCTACTGACAATTATTTTGAGAAATCTATTGAGAATTTTGAGAAATCGCATCTCCAAAAGAGCATGGCCGTATCCAGGGGGATGGTTTTCCGGGTTCAATCACCCTCCGAAATGTCTATGTTGAGTTTAAAATTGCACTAAATTTTCACTTGTTACCATTAACCATAACACACAAGTTTTCACATAATCATTTTTGTTATAGACACGACCCCCCTCTCTGAATTTTATTCTTGATACCGCTATGCCTATAGACTTTTTTGTTTTGTAGACAATTTTCCATTGATGATTCTAGCCTTTCATTTTTTAATTATCTTGAAAAATGACTCATGACTGTTTTCAGGGAGGGGAGGTCTTGGTATTACCCCCCCCCCTTCAGAAAATTTCTAAAATAATTTTTTATTTTTATTTTTCATTAAATATTGTCAATACGTAATTTATGGTTAAATTTCTCATTGAAAAAATAACAATAATAAAACCCTCCCCGAAAAAACATTCTAGATGCGGCCATGATCAGGAGGTGAATTACAAATTCTAAAAATTGCTGGTCGATACTTTTGGACAAGTGTTTTCATGCGAAAAAATAAAAAATAAAAAACTACCTAGCTCCTTCGCTCCTTCGATTAGAATCTAAAATGGAATCGGTTGGACAATCGGAGTTTCCTAATTAATAATTTTATGTCCGGTATTTCCGTGTAATTTTGTCTCGCACAGGCACAACCAACCACTGATCTGTGCAGGTGAATGTTTTTTTGTAAAAAATCGTTTTTCTGTTTTATTTTTTTATGATTTGCTGTCGTTCAATATTGTGGTCTCAAAACAATAAAATGAAAATTAAGAATCTGACGCAAAAGTAAAAAGTATTGTTACTTGAATTACAATTTTTTTGTATTTGATAGTCTACTATTTTGATATTGTCCATTTAAGTGTTTTGAAAATTCTTCTGCAATAATTATGACGTTTTCATTGACTTTCTAATAAATATTTTAATTAATTTGTTCTTAATTAACTATTTCGATGTAGCGACAAAATGTTCAAAAATTATTGATATACAAAATTGAGTAATGTTAGTTCATACGAGTGAAATACTATCGGCTCAAATGATTTGTATTGTTATTATTTTTTTTTTTTAAGCCATCAAACATTAATTATAAGTTTAATTTACTCTCATAGTGACGCTACGACCAGGGAGTAAACTGGTGACAGACAGCTGAAAAAAAAATATCGCCATGTTAAAATATAAAAACATTATATGTTTTATTGTAAAAACATTAAAAAATTACCAATAAAAAATACATAATATGCATATATATATAATATAACCTACAAAATATAAAAAAATACAGTGAAAAACGACCTTAAAATTATATAAATCACAAACATTGTATAAATACAATATTTTTTTCAAATTTTTAAAATACAAATTATAGAATCTCAAAAATAACTCGTACAAAATTATTGCATTGCTATCAAAGCTTATTTGAAGTTATCAATATTAAACGAACGATGAATATCGTACAATAAATATTTTCAAGAAATGTTTTTTTCCTAGTCCACTGAAATAAATGGAAAATTTTTAAAAAAGACAAATTTTCTTTTCATGGTAACAAACGATGAAAGATATTATTTAATATTTGCTTTTTAATTAAATCGCTATTTTTTCTTTCAGCTAATTGGAAATGAGTAAAAATGATTAAAAATATTAGAAAATGACCGAAAAATTTGTAAAATTACTTAATAAGTACAAAAGTGTAAAATAAGAATTAGTTATTTTTGATTCTCAAACTATTGAAACACATTCCGTTGCCTAGTAATAACTAATATAATTCGTTATGTGGCGGATTACTCAATAAAAATCATCTAATCTATATGAAAATATTATTATTAAAAAAAACTTAAAATTTACGAAGTACGCTCTAAAAATATGCAAAAATGCTAAAATAATCTCTTATAAAACATTAATTTTATTTGAAGAACTCAAAATATTTAAAAATCGTATTGTATAATATATTTTAATACAGTATTATTAATTCTTCTTCTATTATTTATGAAATTTCTTCTTTATTTTCAATCTTTATTTTTTAAGCTTACATTTAAAAAAATAAAAATATCAAATAATATTTAATCTCTTCAGAAATTCAGAGAAAAATAAAATTAAATATTGAAAAATATGTGAAATATGCACTTGAAAATTCAAATATAACCGAAATATTGTGTACTTATGTGGAAAAAAGAGCTAAATATGCGAATCAAAGAGAACTGTATACAACTGCTGGTGTTATGAAACGCATTTCTATATTAGTTAATGCTTTGAATGATTTTTTTGAAAAACATGCTAACTCCTATAAGTCCCTAGCCCTAATTATTATGAATATAGTAGTTTTATTATTCTATTTTCCTTTATAAACACCCTGTATATCACGTTCTCGCTCACTCGTCTCAACACACTGTGTATACACCTAAATCCTTATGCATTACGCACGTTTGAGTTGTGTGTGTCACCTCGTTTGTGCGAGACGAAGACGGATTTCGGACGTGTGTTGCGGGCGGACGGGATCGAGAAAATCGTCGTGTATAGATCCCCCCTCCCCCCCCACCCCAACCGCCGACCGCGATGATATTTATCTCCGTTTTTATTGTGCGATGCAAAACGGTTTCCCAACCCGATTTTCGTCCCTCGGCACAGCTGCAGCAGCTATAAGCGGCACACAGCCACCCCGGAGTGCGAAGTGTTGTGGTTGTAAGCGCGTACCGATCAGGCACCTCGGCGGGGGGCGCCCCGGCTATAAATTACCGCCGTGAAGCCACCAAGGTAGAGACGTGGCCGCGGTATATAAATCCGAAAACGTGTTCGTTGTTGTGGCGTGCGATCTCCCTGGAACGATTGATGGACGGACGGACGGACGGGGTGGCGGGGACACGAGCGTCGTTTAATCGTTTTTGGGGTGTGTGTGTTTGTAGGAGAAAGAGAAGAATGTAAGTATACGAATAATAGGCGGTGGTGCGCTGAGGCATTTTATTTTTATCCCCGTCCGGCATTTATAATATAATATATTATTATTATAAATATTAAACCGCCGTAAACGGTCGCTTATATATAATATTATATTATTGTACACAAAACTTATATTCTCCCCGGTATTGTACTTGGCCGCGGTGTGTGTTTTGGTTTTTCGATTCTAAGGCGCACACAATTATTGTTATTATTATTATTATTCTCTCTCTCTCTCTCTCTCTGGCGACCCGAAGCAATCGTTTACAATAGTAGAGACGACCGCAAAAACTCGACCAGAGAGAGAGAGAGAGAGAGAGAGACTGGAGTGAGCCCTGGAGGTAAATGACAGTACATACCACCAATATATACATATACGACGTGTTTGAATGTGTTATACAGGGTAATTTTTTAAACGTGCTCACCCCCTCTTTTTTGGGTGTAAATTGCAAAAACTTTGGAATTTTTTTCCCCCCGAAATATTCAAGTTAACTTAAAAAACTGTTTTCCATTAGGTGCTCATTGTTTTTTTTTCACCTTAAGGATGTCCTGTGGAACATTTTTATTTTCCAATATTCGAAATCAAAATTCGAACGACTACTTCTTGGACTATTCAAATTTAAGTATTAAAGAAAAAATATTCTCTTGGATACATGTTTGACATAACCTTAATACTTAAATTTGAATAATTCAAAAACTTTTTGATTTCAATACATTAAAATTCAAGGGAAAATTACTGGAATAGAATACCGTAGTTGAAACAGGGGGTTGCAATTTGAACGAAAATAGGTGACATAAAAAAAAAAAAAAAAAATGGGTTATGGAAAACGTAGTTTTTATATTAACCGGAACATTCCGGAAAAAAACAATCCAAAATTTTGTATTTTTACTACCTACGCTTAAGGAATCACCCTGTATATTAATACCTATATTATTATGAATACGACGTGTTCGAATAATATTATATACGAATATAATACATAAAACGTTATTATTATTATTATTATTATTATTACACACTATGGCGGAGTGTCCGTGACAAATTATATTATTGTAAATGTTTCCAGCAAGCGGAATTATTCGAGAACGCCACCGCAACAACGGTCACCGCGTGTGCACGGGTTTTACATTAATTATTTAATATTATTATAATACAGGGGTGGCCAACATGAGTATGTTAACGAACGAGCCACGCGGATAAATAATATCAAGAGCCGAAAAAAGTCTTTTAAATTTATTTTTAGTGCACGTTATTGAAAACAGATGTCCAGTATTGAATCTCATTGCAATAGTTGAGGCAACTCATCATCATCATCATGTGGCTTCATGACTCTGTAAGAGTTTTCGCCGCCTCTGTCAACGCTCTCCAACTTCCGCGATCCTGGACCAACTCTTCCCAGTTCGAAATTTCTAATCTTTCTAGGTCTTGTTTTACCCCATCTATCCAACGTTTTTTTGGCCTCCCCCTTGGTCTCTTCCCTACTGGTTGCCAGTCCATGGTTGCTTTAATTTTGCTTGTTGCTTCTCTCCGTTTGACGTGCCCGAACCATTTTAACCTTTGTACTTTTATAAAGTTTGTTATCACGGGTATTTTTGTAATTTCCCTTAACTCTCTATTTTTCCTTCTCTCTATTCTTCCTTAAAAGACTTTTTTCGGCTCTTGATATTATTTATCCGCGTGGCTCGTTAACATACTCATGTTGGCCACCCCTGTATTATAATAATATTAAAAGTTGAGGCAACTCACGAAATAGAAATTTTCGAATTTTAGTCTAAAAAGTTTAAAAAACAATCGCCACCACACTGTTATGGTATTTTTATGAGAATATCTCTATTTTGAAGAACCCAAACATCAATTACTGTGCACATATTGTACGTAATTTAAAGTCAATCTTTGGAAAGACAATCATTTCTCGTGAATCATTTTAATTGATAATGAAAACAATCAAATCCTAATATTATTTCTCATATTTGATTAAAGATCATCTTGAGTAATAACTCTGAGTCGATCACACTTCAATGTAACCAGATCAGAAACTCATGGAAATAAAAAATACGTGTTCAAATTTATCATTCTAAAACAGTTATTTGTACAATGTCAAAACAAATTCAGAGTTGATACACTCAAAGCCATAATTCAAATTTCAAAATTGTGACGAATAAAAAAAAAAATGCTATATTACATTGAATAAAATTGTAATTGTTTTCGAAAATAGAACGAGAACGACATGCCACAATTTGGCCACCCCTGTTATAATATAATATCTTTATTGGCTATAACGCTGGGAATGAATTGCTGACATGGGCGGGACCATTTTCTTCCGAAAATCAGATTCCATTTTCCTCCACTGTCCATTCTCCTCCTCCAAAATAAAAAAAAAATAAAATCCTTTTTCTTCACAAATCAAATACCATTCTCCTCCAATTTCCATATTCCTCCAAATTATTTTTTTTCCACGGCTATGTTATTTAAATGGACAAACATTTTGAAAAACCGTGTATGATATAATTCCGTGGGCGTAGCTTGGGTAGGACAGGCCCTCAGTACTTCCCCTCTCCCCGCACCTGAAATTGAATTATATATCTTTATACATTATACCAAACGTTAATATTCTCTTGAAACATTAAAAATAAGATATAACAACATGAAGTGTAAAAATAGTTTAGTGGAGACTAAACTAACCTTTAAGCAGTAAAAAATAAATTAAAATGGTTATGTTCTGGAACATTTTATACTTGGGCGTGCCCGTTATCAATGGTGAATATTTCTCCATTTAGACGCTTCTATCGTTTTGTGTTTTATTGATTTTAATACGAACGTCGAACCGACAGCTGCAATGTCGATATTAGAATACACCAGTCACTTTTTCAAAATACATAGTTACCATAATAATATAATGTAGTAGCATACCAAAGTATTTATGTATACGATAACACAAGAAAGTTTTATATATTATTTTTCGGAGAAAAAAAAAAACAGTACAGGACAATAGAATTTGATTTTTGGAGGAATAGGAATACGGAATTTTCGGCGCATTCGAATTAAGTCGAAAAAAAAAAAAAAAAATTCTGTATTCCAATTGTCCTAGTTGAGTCCCGAGTTTTGAATTAATTTGTCTGAGTAGAGTCCCAAGTTTCGAAATCGTTTGTCCGAGTTGAGTCTCGACTTTTATACATGAAATTACGAAGTACGACAAAACGAAGAACCAACATTATTAAAAAAGAAAATTATATAAGTGATAAAATGGTGCAATACACTGAAAAAAAAAAAATAGTCGTTTAGAATTATAAAACTACTATCTTATAAACGTAATCCCAATATTTAGTTATTTAACAATACGTATATTATAATATTTTTAAAAAGACTTCGTCACTCACGACTTGTTAAAATCAAAATTTTTAAAAGAAGAGCTATTATTTTGAACAATAAATTAAAAACAACGTTTTTAATCATACTTACATTTATAATAAGAGTGTAGACAGTCCCAAGTCTGTGTTTTTTACTACACCACTGTGGTAAATAAATAAATTAGAAGGAAAATGTTGCTTTATTTGATAGGAATTCATTCATAAGAAGCACCCCTATAAACGAAACTCAACAATTCTTATAGTAGGTTTTCTTTCCTGGGACTCAATTAGTATAGTAAGTTTTATTTCTTGGGACACAATTAGTATGTTTTTTCAGTTTTGGGACTCGATTCGGACGTAGCCGGAATTTTTCGGAGGAAAATGGAAGTGGAGGAAAAATACTCTGGAGGAAAATGGATTCTTACTTTTGGAGAAAAAGTTATATTATGGCCATATTTTCGTACAATATCACGGTATTGCGTTTCTCGTTTATTTCTTTTTTTTCCCTTAAATAATAATTATTATCAAACCGCACGGGAGTAATCAACGCGAAGAACAGTGTTTACCGAAGAAAACGTAATTAAGTACCCGCGAACAAAGCGAGACGACACACGCGCGAGTGTTGTTGTATTACATACGTACACGCGGCGGCGTTAATCATCCGGCGGCGGTTCGTTTTCAATTCGGATAATATAGTAATAACGATCGATCATAAATCACGGCGGACCGCATAAAGGAAACGCCGTCGTCGTCGTCGTCACTAACTTACTAATCGGCGTGATTAATTAGAATCGGAAATAAATAATTGCATGCCTTTAATTTCGGTCGGCGCGTACACGTTGTGAAACCTTTTCCGTGTTTTCGAAACCGCCGCCACCCTTACGACAGACACAGCGAATTTCACGCGAATTCAAAACGATAATATATTCGGTAATTTATTCTCCCAACTCGGGAGTAAAATTGGGGGTAAGGATAGAATTTGAAAAAAAAAAAAAAAAAAACAGAATAATATATAATAATAACGTCGAATGCAATAATAATTTCGTTAATAATATAATAGATATTCCCCGGGTGTTAATGCGCACTTAACATTTATTTTATTTTTTTCGTTTCCCCCCCCCACCCCATTATTATCATCATAGTAATGTTATTATTATGTATATTATTCTCTACCGCCGCACACGACGACGCGACGCGCGTGTTTAATATTGGCAAATGTGCGCTCGACCATTGTGTTTTGTCGTCGCGGCAGCTATCAGTATACTGAGGGGAGGGTGGAGGGGGGTGGGGTGGGTTATACGGAGAATGTTCGGGTGCCACACACACACACACACACACACACACACACACACATTATAATATTACATTATACACACCGACGATGGCAGATGGAGCTCGGTGACCGCATCGGACGAAAACTCCCGGTCGCCATGTGGTCTCCGCCGCGTGAAAACGAGGCGGTTTTTGTATTCGACATTATTTTCCTTCCACAAAACGAAATCGGTGTGTGGCATCGATCATCGGGTCCGTCGCCGAAACACAAAAACGTTTCGATTCCGAACGATAATAATACTGAGCGAAAACAACAATGATAATAATAATAATAATTTATAAAGTTACGAATTGACAATACAGGAAAATTCCCGGTGGGCCCTATATGCATATATTGTGAGTACTTATTAGGCCCTTCACAAGCAAGACTTAATATTCACTGGGTATGTCTTGAAAATAATATATAATGATCATTTATAAGGCTGTGAATTTAATGCACTAAAAAACATTGAAAAATGCATTGAAAATGTCAAAAAAATGCAATGAAATACGTATGCACTTAAAATGCAAAAAATGTCAAAAATAATATAATAAAATGCACTTAAAATGGTTTTTAATTTAATTTTTATATTTATATTGATATCACAAGATATTATATACATTACTACATTAGTAGATTAAATTTTTATGCATAAAAATATGTATATTCCATAAAAAAAAAAAAAAATAAAATTGTTGATTGAATTTGAATTTTGTTTAATGCTATTCACCTAAAACATTATTTTAAAGATTTTCAATTTTTTTTTAAATTTGACGTATATGAAACCTGTGTAAAACAAAAAAAGGTTTTCAAAAGATGTTATTTGACGGAATTTAATTAAAAATACCGGAAAATGAACTAAAAAAAGAAAATATGACTAAAAAATGCAAAAAAAATTAAGAACATCAAAAAATGCAAAACAATAGTTTCATACATGAATTCGTTGTTACATAATTCTAATTATGTACTTACAAAGCTATGTTTCTCAATCACCAAAAAAAAAAAAAAAAATACTTTCCTACAAATTCACAGCCCTAATCATATAATATGATGAAAAAAAACATCAGCTACTACTTTGACACTTTGTTAATTTCAATATTTTTTAACAGTTCATTCCCAATAATAAATCGCTAAATCATTGATTTAGCGAACTGTTAAAATAATAATTGTTTAATTTTAAAAATTATAACACCTAATACAAGAAACACAAAATTATGCTAATTTCCATTGCTAAAACTATTGATTTTCTAATATATAAAATACAAAATCAATGGTAAAATATATTATACTTTTAAGGTAGGTACGGTAAGAGAAAATTGAAAAAAAAATAAAAAATAATTTCACTGAATTAGTATTGGGAGGGACGAAGTCATATTATATTGAAGAGGCTAATGTCCCATTGGAAGAAAAATAAATGGAAAAAATAGCAAGTAGAAAAAATGGGAAAAAACAAATGTATTAACTAGTTCTTTCAAGTTCAATAAAATTATAATAATATTATACCTGTGATTTCTGAAATGAATCAATATTAATTTATACTAAAAAGTCCAAAATCCATCGATTCATTACGACTAAATACTTATACTTTTTTGAATTGTCCGTTTCATAGATGAAATCTAAATAATATATCATATTTTTTTATGGAAATATTGCGCGTTTTGCAATGTTAATCCTATGAACTTTAAAATATATACGGCATAAAAACTGAAAATAATCGTTTAATATCAAAAAAAAAAAAAAAACTCGTTTATATAATATTTTTTAAATACCTGTTCCTAGAAATAATAAAAATGATTAAATCATAAATCATGGCGAAAAGAAGAAAATCTAAAAAAAAAAAAAACGAGATTTCCAGAATATCGCATTCAGGTACCGACAGAGGACAGTGCGCATAAATATAATAATAAAATATTTGACGATCCTGAGTTGATGGAGAGTGGTTTTAATATACTTTTAAACACGATTATAGGATACGAAAAAAAATTGGAAATATATTTAAAATTATTAAAGTGCAACAACGAAGTCGGTAGAAGGAAATCCGTTTAATATTTGTATTAACTTATGTAATAAATTAAATATTGATATCAGGAGTTTTCCCAATTTTCGTTTATTTAAGAATTATATTAAATATAAGATACGTCCATTATTATAATAAATCATTAATCTAGTGCCTAAATTAAATAATTGTTGTTGTCCTTTAATTTACAATATTAATATTATGATGTATAATCTATAGAATTTTAATACTTTCTTTATAAACAGTGCATGTTTACTTATACTCGCTTGTATTTCGTTATACTTATCTATTATGCATTTTCGTGGTACCTACACAACATCAGCTTCAAATTTCAAAATTTGTATTTGTTTATTTATTCATGTATTGATAGATAAATGTACTTAAATCTGAACTCTTGTCTCCTACTCAAAATCACTTTTGGAGACAAATTATTTCATGTTCGTTTTATATTTATTTATTTTATGATATAAAAATAAATACTACTACTACTACTACTACTACTACTACCACTACCTGTAGAGCCCATACGGATTTTCGCCGAGGTCGTAAACATTGATGGTACGGAAGAAATGAAATGAAAAAAAAAAAAAAAAAAAAACGAAGGACTTAAACGTGAGCGGACGCGCGTGTGTTACTGCAGTAACTAACAAGACGAGATTTGTAAAAACATACATAAATAGTCGTCGGCTGTCGTTTAATATTATTATTATTATTATTATTTTTTATTTCCGTGTCGTCGTAATAACCGCTAACGCGCAGGTTCAAAATAAAAAACAAAAAAAAAAATTATATAAAACAACAAAAATGTCTCGGACTCGCGCCCGAGCCCGGTCGGCGGTCATCGTTTTTGCGCATATATATATATATAATATTAGTATCAACCGGGTGGGTACACATCGTACAAACCACGTGGCCAAAACCAGTCGCGGTCGTAGCACAGGCACAATATTATTTATTATTATATTACACATTATTATAATATAGTATGTACAGGGTGTGTGTCCCGCCGAGGATTTTTTATATGCTTTGCGATATCATCTGAGATCAGTGACGAGGCGAACTTAAAATAACTCGGAAGCAATAATAGCTTTTTAAACAAGCAAACAGCCGTTAAAGACTTCAAAATTTAATACATAATAGTATCGTTATTGTTATCAATTGCAATCAACTTCATCATTTATTCGAATTATACTGTTTGAGAGGTGAGGAACCAACCCTTGTGAACCCTTTAGACTTATCAACCCTTTAGAAAGCAACTGCTTCTAAAAAACACATACTTCGTTTCGCCACTGTCTGAGATAATGATAATAATTATTATTAAAAATAATTTGATCGATGCGTATGAAACGTGGAAACATCAACATTTTTAGAAATAATAAGCTCTCTAAAATGACCACTCGTCTTAAAACTTAAAGAATAAAAAAAAAAAAAAAGTCGGGCTTATTTTGCAAAATGCGGGTATTCTCCGCTCCTCGGGTGTGAGATAGTCTTGGTGGATGTGTGTTAAATTAACAAAAAAAAGATAAGTGATTTCTTCAATAAAACAATTCCGAGTGGAAATCAGTTAATAATATTATTATAGACAAAATTAATAATCAGTTTTATATAGAGTAGGTACGTTCAACAACAATAATTATTGTTACATTATTCGTGTCTATGTATTGTTGAAATTTTCATGATTACAGAAATCAAATTCATTTCAACAATTAACACTTTTATCACATAAAATCACAAGGTAATTTAAAAATTCTACATTTAATCCAAAACTGGACGGGTTTTCTTGAAGAAATTTTTTCGTCAGATCCAAACTATTATTGATAATGTGTGAAAATTTCAAGTTTCTAGTTTTATTAGTTGTGAAATTTGTTTATTTGTTGTGAAATGAGTATAATCGATTTTTTGAAATTCTCGTTTAGGGATAATTTTACCAATTTTACTTAGATTTTTGACAGTTTTTCCTCGTTTAGAATAAGTATTGAGAAATTTGAAATATTACTTTTCAAAAGTAACCCATTAGATGCAATTTCCGGTCTATAAACTTATTGTTTGAAACTTTTGAACAAGTATTTCTTAAATGAAAATTTAGACTCATGAAAATAAAAGTATAAATAAATTAATAATAAAATATCAATTTACAATCACAAGCTTCTTTGCTCTACTCAAAATCTAAAATCAAACTAGAATCAAAAATGATCAATAAAAATAAAATATTGAAATGTCAAAATCTTTAGGGAAATAAACTATATAAAATCTGAAAATAATAATATAAAAATTAATTTTCTTTACATTTTCATTCGTCGTATCCGCGAGTCTTGTCAAAAAAAAAAAAAAAAGGTGTGTACTTCGCTCGTCGGGGTGTTCTTCGCACGTCGAGTGGGATCCGCATGACGGGTGTATTGAATTTTAAAGAAACGATAAATCATTTCATATCAATAAAACGATTCTGAACGAAGGAAGTAAAATAATATGGTAAAAAAAAAAAAAAAAAAAAAATGCAAAACACAGAATTTGATTGTCTTCGTTATCCCGAGAGTTATCGCATTGAGAAAATATTGCTCTGTGGAGCACCCTGTATAATAATATTTCCTACATCTGTACACGAGACTGAGCGTATTATATTTTCACCGCCGCCGCCACGGTCTCGCGGTATCGTTTTCGAGACGCATTTATTTGCCTCGCCGCCGTCTCGGACCGCGCACGGTCCGATAAATCAACTTTATGTAATATTTTGGCATTGTCGGGCGTTTAAGTCACCGCGGGTATCGAAAAACGTTTTTGTTTTGTCTGTAAGTACGTCCTGCACGCGGCAGACGAAATAAAATATTATATTAATAATAATAATAATAATAATAATATTATAATATTATAATACGTAATAACGACACGACACGAGACGACAACAAGTATAATATTATAGAAAAAAAAAAAAAAAACCGACAGATGAAACCGGAGTCGCGTCTTTTTGTTGTTTTTTTTTTTTTTGGTTTCGTATACTCAAGGAAAAATATGGCATGAACATGCATTCGTACACACACACACACACACACACATACAAATATTTTGATTTTTAAATGGACGTGCTTTTGATTTTTACTGATACTTATATATTTTTTGGCATGTTTTTGTACAAACTATAGTTAAGTGAAAACAAAAACTATTAGAATATCCATTGATCGGCAAAATTCAAGGTGATAACGTGCAATTTACATAAAATTCAACGAATTGTTTTAAATCTTCTCAGAGCAATCTATTTTTTTTTTTTTTGTTGTCTATAATTATTTGATGTTTTTGTACTTATACCGTAATCGATTTGTTCAAGTATTAATGACTCATAAATGTCTTTCATAATTAATACACATCTAGAAATTCTAAAACTTCACAGTTTTTATGCAAGTGTAAATGGTATTTTGTGTAAATACTCCGATATACTTCTGCTCATAATAATTATTATAATATATGGTTTAGGATAAATATCAGGAATCGTGAACGTTTTTAAAATGTTAAAAGTGTGTAAAAAAAAACGACTGAAATAGATAACGAAAACGTAAAAAAAAAAAACAGTAAACGCTAATTTTAAAACATCACTTAACAAAACATGAAACATCACGTTATCTGAAAGTAAAGCAATAAGATATATTCTTATAAATTTTCATTTCTTTTTTTCATAGGTATTTTTTCATATCCATAGGATTAATGCGATAAAAAAAAAAAAAGCCGGACATACTTCGCACGATGGGTGTACTTCGCACGACGGGTGATATTCTCTTGACGGGCGTATTAAATTTTAAAGAAACGATAAATCATTT
>JAIPRM010006020.1:0-19461 GCA_025469315.1 Stegophylla sp. TES_Ste_2020 | reverse complement strand
CATTTGCAATGCGAGATCGAGTTTTACTTTTATTGTTTTTCATGGTTGAAAATACTTGCTCACAAATATGATATGTTGAATCAAACATGCAAGATTTGAATAAAACTGAACAAGATTTTCAGATAATTTATTATTTTAAGAAATGAAGAATGTATACGTATTTCTTTTATTTTGTCAATTTTCTTTTTTACATAATTGACAAATATTATAAGATACGCAAATAAGTACTATAATGTGAAATACATTTGCGAGCCGGATAATAAATGATGACGGGCCGGAGTTGGCCCGCGGGCCGTAGTTTGGCCACCACTGGTTTATAGTACAATAAAATATACATTATTGATGTACTGTTAGCAAAAAAAAAAAATTAATTAGTTGATGTATACCAAGTTGACAATTAATATAACTGATCACGAATCACAAAATATTATTATAATTTTTTTCTCACTAAAAATGTTTCATTTAGTTTTTTAAAATAATTTTTACAGAAGTAGTCTTCTCAATGCTGAGTAAATAGCTAGGTAAGTTTATTAACCTTTATTCTGTTATTATTGAACGGGGTTTTAATTTTAGGAATTTTGAAAGACAAAAAATTTTTTAGCAATAGCGTTATTCATAAGCGTCAATAGGGGGTAGCGAAGGGTAGCGACTGCTACCCTTAGTTTTTTGCCGAGGTAGCAAAAGTATGATTTTGCTACCCTAAAACTAATTATGATTTATATATATATAAAAGATGTAGAAATAGACAAACTTTAAGTAATTAAATAATTTTACGTGTCACTAACGATTAAAAAAAGGCTACATTTACAATAATTTATTTATTACAAAAATTAAAATATATTTTTAATCTCTAAAATCTCAGCTCTATTAAAAATATGATAACGATTCATTTGTTTCTTGAATTTTTTTTTTTTAGAGCAATTTGCTACCCCAGTACTTTATTCCAAACAGCGCCACTGGCGTTATTGATTTGTAGTAAATAATTTTATACCGAGTGATGGATTTGGTTAAGAAGTCATATAATTGAATATCATGAATATTAAAATTGTATTAGTTTATTTATCTTCATATCCTTTTTTTAAGTTACACTTTTACACTAAGTAGAGCCAAACAATTCATATTCCATTCATTATTAGATTATCTTGATTAGTATCATTTTTATTAAATTTAGATAGTTCTATAATAGTGATTTTATCATTTGTTTATAATTATTTTTCGATTAAAATTTATTTAGGAATTAAAAAATTTATTTTAGATTCTGAACGTAGTGAAGAAGCTAGTGTTTTTACAATGATGTTTATTTTTTTATTTTTATTTTTTTTTCTGTATACATTCTTTCGTATGGATCTACTTGTCCAAAAGTTTCGATCAGTAACTTTTTAAAACCGGATTTGCCTCTAGTTGGTACCTTAAAGAGGTCATTCTTTGAATTTTTCAATTCTTCAATTTTTTTTTTTTTGGAAAAAACTACCCAAAATTTGATAAAAACGACTCGGGAACCATAATTTTTTGATCCAAACTTTATGAAAATTTAAACATAGGTAGATAGACAATAATATAAGAAAGATTTTGACACAAAAAAATTTTGAAAATGTGAAAAAATAAATTTTGGACATTTTTTTAACATTTTTTTTCTCATTTAATTTTTTTTCCTTTATATATTAGATAAAAAGAATGTAAACTAAAGTAAAGTTAAGTAAAGTAAAGTATAGACAAGAATGCCGGACATACTTTGTACCATGGATGTTCAACACTCTTCGGGTCATATACTTTTGGTGATAGTGTTGAAAATGACGACTATTATTGTTCTTTACATTATTAACTTCTTTCGTTCAGAATTGTCATATTGAAGAAATGATTTATCGTTTCTTTAAAATTATACACACCTTTTAAAGATATCTGACCAGAAGGGCGAAGAATATCCCATTTATCAAATCAATTAAATTATTTTGTATGAATAATTAAATAATGTATCAATATGGCTACCTAGTAATAAACTAAACTTGAGATTTATAGTATTAAAAAGCAATATTTGAGTTTCAAAAACTGTTTTTGACTTTATATTTGAAATGTATCTTCGACTATACCTATGCAACATTTAACCTGCTTACAAAATTATTTTCTTTAAACAAAAATAAATATTTATTTTAATTATAATTCTTTAATAATTCAAAGGGCATTGTTGTGTTTTGATACGCTTTCAAGCAAATATATATTTTATAACTTAAAAAGAGGCCAAATTTGATAAGTGAATTTTATCTGTGGGTCAGCTGACCCCCTGAACCAACCCTTAGATCCGCCGCTGTATACTCGTTAACACAATAGTATACTACATGTTAGTGTCCGTCCAAAAGACGAGTATAATATAAAATATCTGAATAGGTACATGAACAATCTAACGATAGCTATTTTCAAGGTTTCAAACATGATTAAAGATATATTATAATATGATTAAGAGTATATATTAATCTTTAATTGTATTTCAAAATGCCGAGTTTATCTATATAATTTTACTCATTATACTTAGATTAGGGTGACCATATTAAGAAAATAAAAAAACGGGACATCTGAAACGTCTACCCCCCCCCTCCAAAAGAAAAATTCTTCCATATACATTAATAACACATATGCACACAACTGTAGAGAGTAAAAATACAAATCTAAGTCATATTACAAGCATTTATTTTCTTATTACTTTACCGTTTTTGAGTAAATAATCTAAATATAATAAAAGTTTTTAAATATTTATGAATATTTTCTTTTTTTATGTTATATTAAACAACACAATGTTACATTTTAAAAGTCAAAACTATTATAATTCTTTAAACAATTAAACAATACGCATTATTACATACCAATACTGTTACATTTTTTTTTAACAAGAATTAGGAAATTTACAACATCAGCTTTTTCATTATTCATGAATTTGATAATCCTTCTTCCACACTTTCTACTATTTTTTCGTATTTTTCTGAAGAACTTATTGAATTCAACAATTTTGGGTGCTTCAAAAGAAATTCATAAAATTGTAAACAAGTTAAGTTTTTAAAGTGCTGTTTTGCAATAATTATTGCTCTGATGGTTTCGACTTTAAAACGGTTTTTTTCATCTGTCCACAATACATTTGTTATTGAAAAAATTCTTTCTACAGATGCATTTGTCCCAGGAATAGCCAATGAGTATTCAATAATTGTTGATAAGTTGTTGATAGAAATTTGATTTTCTTCTAGTATTTTAAATACTTCACACCATTTTTCTGTTACTTTTTTTGAACAATTTCTCCATTCTACAATTTTAACTTGTATCACATGAACTACATGATTATATTCATCAAATAACTTATCCTCGTCCATGTTCATATCCAGGTTGAGTTTTTTATTTTTAAATAAATATTGAATACTTTCTCGAATGTCTACCCAAGTAGGAATATCTAATAATTGAGTCCATCGAAAAATTTTGAACGGTTCAAAAAACGTCAAACGTTTTTTTACGTAAGATAAGAAAACACTATAAAAATCATCAACTTTTTCTATAAAATTATTTTTGCTGTATATCTTTTTTTTATCAAGGTCTTCAATGATTAAAACTAATTTTGATGTAAAAAATTGTTGGCTTTGCCTGTTCCTTATTTTTCCACATACCACTTCCAGTTCTTCATATACTTCACTTGCTGAAATATTGTCGCTTTCAATTATCGTTATCGTGTCGCAAACTACCTTCAATTGACTTTGAATAAAATACAACCATGCAATAGAAACAGGGTTATCGAAAAACTGTTTCAAAATTGTAGGACATTTATCTTGATTTAGAAAATACGTTTTTAATGCTGGAAATAAATCTAAAATTCTAGTAACAGCTGGTAACAAAGATAACCATCGTGTTTTAACAGTACCCAAAATATTTTTGAACTCGACATTTACAAAATCACAAAATTCTTTGAATTGCTCCACGCGAACTGTATATATGTGAAAAAATTGAAATATTTTATTAACTATGGATTGAATGTCGATTGGCAAAATATCAGTACAGGCTTGCATTGCGTTATGTAAGATATGAGCCGCACAACCAATGCCTGAAATATTTGTTTTTAAATTTTCGTTGAGAATTGCATAAACATTTTTTATGCCTTTTCTTTCGACGCCACCGAAATTCGTATTAATATTATCACCCGAAAAGGCAACTATTTTATCGGATAGATTATATTTTTTTAAAACATCCATTATGTATTTAGTTAAAATATCCGCGGTTTCACCTTGTAAATTTGTAAATTCTAAAACTTTGATTTGTACACCTTCTTTGGGATTAAAATAACGGATAAGAATTGGTACAAGTTTTAGATTTTTGTGATTTGATGTATCCACCATAAGTGTTGCAAATTTAGTATTTTTTAACTCTTCTAAAACTTGTTCCATTGCAAAAGGGCCAATTACTTTTGAAATAATCAATTCACATTTCGTTCGAGCACAAGAAAATTTTTTATCGTGCATTTTTTTTATCAGTGAGGACGTACAATCCATGGATCGAAAAGAATGGTTGTGCATGATAGTATGAAAAGCAAACATACCTTCTTCTGCCGCAATACGTTTGCTCTCATCTGAATTTCCTTTATTGATAAAATGTGACGTTAATTTATCAGCACTGCTAGAACTAGACACGGCCAATACATGTTTGCGTTTTTGTAAGTGCTGTTTGATATCTGATATCCCACCATGTTCTATTGAGAATACAGATTTACACTCGGTACACAGAACTTTCCCTATTTCATCAGCATCTCTTAAATTAGGAAACTGCGTTTTTAATTTTAGATTAAAACTACATCGTCTTTTGGGCATCTTAGGTATTATTTTTAAAAATTAGAAAAAATATCGATAGGTACGCACTACAGCATTACGCGTCAATTTCAAAATACAAAGTGAGTTTACGGAAAGGAATTCACTGATCGAATGTCAACAGCGAACAGTGTCAATTAACTAACAACTATTAGCGATAAACGCGTAATGCCTATAAAAGACGGAAGAACACGGACAATGTAAAAACGATAACGAACACAATAGAATTAGAATTCTTGTCGATACCGTAATACGGGTATTCGTAATAATTGAAAAACAAAAATAGCGGACGACCGTCGGCGTACACATACTTTTATACCTATTTAAGGAATAATAATAATAAATTAATAATTGTGTAGCGTGTGCGTGGTTTGGTCGGTTGGTGCGATAAGACGACGACGACCGAAACAGTCGCGCAGCTGAACATGGTGTCTGTTATTTATAAATTTGGTTTCTAATTTTAAACTTATATACGAGTATAACTGTTTTATATTAATTGTTTCATACATCGATATTTTGTTCACAAACATAATATAATAATATTGAAATAACGGGATTAAAACGGGACCATCTTCTAAAAACGGGACAAAAAGCGTCCCGTTCGAAGTTTGTCGGGACAACGGGACATGATGACAAAAAACGGGACAATCCCGTTTTAAACGGGACGTCTGGTCACCCTAGTTTAGACCCGTCACAAATTAATGATTATTTTCTGCTATTCTTAACAATTTTACTCGTTTAAAATTCTTTTTTGCACTGTAAATATATGTATTTCACAATTCATTCAACTAGGGGACAAAAAAAAAATTGTGATTTAATAGACATTTCAATGAGGACGTATAATACACAGGAAAAAACGTATTCTTCAAATACAAACGACAGATAAATAAAATGAGAAAATATTTTTCCATTGTGTGTGTTTCGTACTCAAATATGAATGGGTTCATAATAATTAATCACGTCGAAAGCGTTTAAAATTGTATACACATTATAACATACTGCAGGTACATATTTATATGTAGTTACATATTATTATTATGTACTATGTAGGTATAGTTTATATTTATTGAAGTTTTTTACCTGCCAGTAAATCAGTTGTAAATATATTTTAATATTAAAACTTGTTAGGTACATTTTTTTATCGTGTTAATAGAGTTTTTATTGTTATTGTTTTTATTACGCGCTGCCAGTAATTGAATTGTAAATGTAGGGGAAAATGCGCGCACTTTTAAAATCTTTTCGATTTACCCAGAGTGGTGCGAAGGGATTATATTTGTAGTGTCGCGTCGTCCTTAAGACCAGAAGAATATTATTTTCTCTTAAAAAAAATAAAATGGGAAAATTCTCATTAAGTTTTCCCCAAGGTGAGAGGGAAAGAGTGTGTATATCTTTGATTTTTATTATCATCGCGCGATAAAACCCGACGGTTTTATTTCATTATTATTATTATTATTATTATGTTATACTGAAAAACATGGCGCATAATTGGGTCGTTTTTCACTTTAATCAACCGCGAAGAAATCTCAACCAAGAGTTTCCATTAATTACTTTTAAATTGAATTTTACATTCGAAACCGACCGAAACCGTTAAAATGAGACCCTTTGAAATGTGTCATTTTTAATAAAGGAGCAACGAAAAGTTAAACCATATAAATTTATATTATTTATATAAATAACGTGCATGTGTGTGTGTATATGCTGTAAATAATAATAATCTATAATAATGTGTACAAATAATACAATTACAAATAGTTTTTTATGAAATTCTCAATTTGTTATGTTTAAATTTGTATGTTTTAGGTCAAACGCGACTGTGTTAACCATATTCCACACAAGAATATCAAAAAGAGCAATGTATCCCGAGAACGACACGTATGTGCCATTACTTTTAAAAAACATGGCTAGTTTACCAATTATAAGTGTAGGTATGTTCAAATTGTTTCCAAAAATATTTTTTCGAACGTACATATTATAATATCAGTTTGTCGTACATAATAAATGTTTGAAATTTTTAGCTCAAAAAGAAGGAGGTACACAGCTCAAGCTCGTCATTGATTATTCAAACGGTGACAAAGCTCTGATGAAGCCGATGAGGTAAATAACCGGATAGGTGTAGTTTTAGTTTTAATAAAACTCATTATTAGGGAAGGTGTACAATAATAATTATTTAAGTATATAAATGTGTATGCGCATTTTTCGGTATATTCCTAAATTTCCACTCGGAAATAAAACGGAGCAGTCGTTAATTATTGAGCCATTAGTGTATTTTTAATGTATGCAAATGGACACTGAACTCTGAAAAGAGAAGAGTACATTATTATTAGAATCGGACGTGTTGATGTTTTAAAAGCATGACGTTTTATCGCTCATTACGGGTAGGTCCGTTCGTTGGGCATTAAGTTATATACCCTATGTTAAAAGATTTGTCGGGACAATAATTGGTAAACAGTGACCCACCCCCATTCGTACTAATTTGGAACTTTTTCCCCCCCCCCCCCTCACACAACGCGTCGAAGAAACTTTTCCCAGTTAAAATCTCTCCGACTGTCAACGTTTTATAAAAATTCCTTTTATCTGCTCCTCGACTTTATTATGTACATACATACTTTTATTAATGCAATTTTATCTGAAGGAAAAAATGGATATAGAGTTTTAAAGATTTATAATATCACCAAAAAAATCAAACGAAACTAAGAGTGTGCCGGAATTCGTCGAATTTGGATTTAAACGGCAAAAATCTCGTCGGAAATAACGTTTTTCTCGAGACGTAAGTCACACACACATTTCATATTCACAGAGTCATTAGCCGTTTGTGCAGTGGTGGCAAAGTGTTTCTTTCTGACTCGGTTACGGGAAAAATATTATTATTATTATTATTGACAAAATAAAAAGATTAGAGTAATATTATTTATCGACGATTTCACTGCTACGAATGAAAAATAATTAGAAGCACGTACAAACGTAATAATAATATAAATAATAATAATAATAATAATAATATAAATAATAATAATAATAATAATATAAATATGTAGCTCAGCTGTAGTTGCGGTGACGAACAAGTGTTATTATGATTGAATAACCTAAGAATGTCGTAACGCTGACGGATATCTCTATAAATATGCCTATAGGAGTTATAGAGAATATATAATCCGTTGTTTGGGTTTAAGAAAAAATGAAATACAATGAGAAACATTGCTGTCATTAAAAAAATTAACCGAATTTTCATTTAATCCGAAAGCCGATGAGACAATATATTATTTGGCATTTCTATAAACAATCAATGGAACCATATACGTCATGTTATATTTCGTTTTCGCAATAAGTGCGCCTCCTTCCCGAATATTTCGTTATGATAATATGCGTTTGCTGTGTGTTATCGAAAGAATCGTTTTGTAAAATTGTAAAACAACTAATATTTAATTTATTTAAGTCATAATACTCATTGTATTATATTTTGTATATAAACTGTAAATTTTGCAAAACGTTTTATAAAACTCGTGTTTGTAATGGATATTAATCTACTAAGCAATAGTAATTATGAATTTTTCTCGTTGTCTGTTATCATCGTAAGTATTGATATGTCAAAAACAACAACACGTTTTATAAAGTCCACTTGTAATATTAACATAAAAAACGTATTACTTCGTCGTTTATTTACATAGTGTAATTTTTTATAGTTAACTAATAAAATATTTAATAACACTTATGAGAAACTAATGATGTACTCTGATAATTCGTATATTCATTATTGAACACTAATACTGACATATTATTTTAATTTAAAATCACTGAATAATTAATACGTGGTTAGTGCTATTTAATATTCAGTATTATTTGATGCACAGCGTTTAATAAATAATAAAATAATAAAACTTTCATTTTTGCTGCAAAATTTTAAAATTAAGAATTAAAATTAACTTAAAATAATAATTTATTATCGAATACAATATAGCCGTTCTACTTCAATCAATTGTTATTTTAACTAAAACACTTAATAGTTGTTATTAAGTTTGAATAACAGAGTTATCTCTTATAATTTTACGCTAAACCGGATTAATACGATTGTAGGAAATAAAATGTAATTATAAAAGATAATCAATAATATTCATAAGCGTATTAAATCAATTTTGTTAGTAGTAGGTATTTAGTATCAACAGTTATTTTACTTATTGCTGTTACTATCCATTAAACCGCCATTCGGCTGTATATTGTTATTGATCATTATTCATATTCTCAGTTAATAGATTCATTAATTTTTGTACTGATAATCACAATTACAAAATTAATCAGAAGCTTCATAGAATAAAACGATTACAAAATATATAGAGTAAAAAGTGTGTGATTTTATTAAAAATAGTATTAGACGAAAAATTAAACCAATTCATTATCAAAACGTTTAACTTGACTTAATTATAGATATGCTCTATACTTCACTAAGTGTGCTCACCCCCTTTTTTAGCCGTAAAAATGCAAAAATTGGGATTTTTTTTCTGAATGTTCTTGTCACTAGAAAAGCTATGTTTTCCATAACTCACTTTTTTCATGTCACCTTAAGGATGTCCTTTGGAGATACAAACTTTTTATTTTTCAAACGACAACCCCATATTTTAACTACGGAATTATATTTGGGTTATTTTTCCGTGAATTTTTATATATTAAAATCAAAATTTGAAAGAGTAGTTTTTGAATTATTCAAATTTATGTATAAGGAAAAGCAATTTCTTGGGCACATTATAAAGATATAATATTTGTTTAAAAACAAATGCTATTAATACAAATTATGTATACTAATGTATATTACAAATTACGAGATAAGGAGGTAGAGAGATATGAGTAGATAAGTAGTTATTACTTACTCGTAAACAAAAAGGTTACTAACTATTGCATATTTTTAGCTATCATATAAATTATTATTGATATTCGTGTTGTGAAAAAATACAATATTATAAGAACATGACGTGTCCTTGATTTAAGTTTAATTATGTAGCTTGATAATTATTAGAAATCCATAACTTTAATTAGAATTACAATGTACTGTGTAAATTATATATAATACAGCTTATAATAGGTCTAGGGGCTAATAGAAGTTAGCATGTTTTTCAAAAATGGTTCAAATCATAGCTAAGTAATAAAAAAAAATGCGTTTCATAACACCAGGAGTTTTATGTAGTTCTCTTTAATTAGCATAATTTCCATATTTACCACTTTTTTTTTTATATAAATACATATTTCGGTTATATTTAAATTTTAAATGCATATTTCTCATATTTTTCAATATTTCTTTAGTTTTTTTGATATCGGAAAATTTTCTCTGAATATAACTGAAGAGATTAAATATTATTTGATGTTTGATTTTTTTACATGTAAGCTTAAAAAGAATAAAGATTAAAAAAAAAAAAAAAAACTTATAGGTATTATAATACAATACATTTTTGAAATATTTTGAGTTTTTACAGTAAAATTAATGTTTTATAAGAAATTATTTAAGCAATTTTTCATGTTTTGTAAATTGTATAGCATGTTTGGTACATTATTAGAGCATAAATGTATGCATATTTTAAGATTTTTTTAGAGCTATAAGTCCCTAACCCTACTTATAGGTAGTGTATTGAGTACCTAAGAAGATAATATAAATCCTTAATACTTAAATCAGAATTACTTGAAAACTACTTGTTCGAATTTTGATTTCAATACATTAAAATTCACAAAAAAAAAAAAAAAAAAAATATGACCTGAATAAAATTTCATAATTAATATTGGGGGGGGGGGTTACAAATGAAAAAAAAAAAGTTTATATCAACACAGGGCATCCTTATGGTGATATGAAAAATACAGTTTGGAAAACCGTTCGTTAATCGGTTACCACCACCTACAGGGTAATGTTATTTTTTATGTGATAGATGATTTTTTTTTTGAAAACAATAAAATCGTTTTTGTACGACTGCGCAGGTTCAGCAGGGAACAACAGACTCTGCCGAATCATTTTTACTTCACTGACTACGAAAGACACAACGCCGAAATCGCTGCATTTCATCTCGACAGGTAAGTCCACGCATCAGTTAAACCAAAATCCCCCCGCGTATTAGTTGTTGTGACTGACAGTCGTAAACGGCGTTATTATATTGTATATGAATGAAATCAATCGTCTCGTCTCGTCCGTGCAATCGAGTGTATTACATCACGAGAGTATCCGTTGTGAAACGATGCGGTTCGATAAGAAAACCAAAAAAAAAAAAAAATACTTACACCACAATCCGTGTTTTAAATATATATATATATATATATATATATAATTTCCTTACCGTTAACAAAACAATATAATAATGAGCATAATTATTATTACTGTGCGAGAAGGCATCTTTTTAGTTTGGCGACAATTTCAGCAGATGCGGTAAAAACGTAAAGTGTTGGATCGATTATTATTTTTTGAAAAAAAATATTTGATGACAATATTATTATTATCCGTGTCCTCGTATTGTCATCATTTATTTAACTGTCACGAATGGAGAAAAAAGAAAATTACAGTTTTAGTTATAATTACGACTTTTTTTTTTTTTTAACGTCTTTGCAATGATAACGCTACGAAAATGTTATCACTACAAATCACAATATTATCTGTTACATTTTAGTACATTTTCACTCTTTCCATTCGGATCGTATTCGTGGAAAATATTAATGTTTGTTATAATTACTAATAATTGTACTCATATTAGATAATTATTCGAGTTTATTTAAAATCCATTCCAAATCGATTGCTACGTAAATACGTCATGGATATCTAGGATATAATAGCACAAAAAAAAAGTAATAAATGATAAAATACAAAACGAGTCCACATCCACTGTATTAATCGTCTGGAATAATATAGATCTATTTAGGTCAGGAGCGTAATTATTGGGGAAGAAAGATGATACAGATAGATCCCCCTTCCCCCAACGCCTATTTAAATGTATTCTCTATTTTCAGGGAGTCAGTCTTGGAGAATGTTTTATTGTTCTTGAGTGTATATATGTTTATTAATTATTTTTCTATACACATTTAAAGTAAGAATTTTAACAAAAGAGATTATTTGAAATCAATACCTTTTTATATATTTTTTCAATTCTATGTCCGGTGAAAATGTTATTTTATCAAATGATTATTAACAAATATGTAATGTCTACGAGCACGAAAAATCTTTATCCCCCCCCTCCCCAGCCACTTGAATAAAACAAATGCGACGAACGAAAGGATCATTTTTTTTTTTTTTTTTGTTTATTTTTTTTTTTTCCCCCGATGGGGTTTATTCGATCTTTCTATTTCTATTTTCCTCCCACACAGGATAATGGGGTTCCGGAGAGCCATGCCGGTGTCCGGCAGAATGGTGAACATCACGTCCGAGCTGATGGCCCAAGTGACGTCATCCGATCTGCTGAAGACGTTTTTCATGTCACCCGACAAAAACATGTGCTTCCACGGTCAATGTTCCTATTACTGCGACACTTCGCACGCCATATGTGGTAACCCGGACATGTTGGAGGGCTCGTTCGCCGCCTTCTTGCCGCCCCAGGAAACGCTGGAGAGAAAGACGTGGAGGCACCCATGGAGGCGAAGCTACCACAAGCGTAGGAAGGCAAAATGGGAAACCGGTCAGTGCTCTAAACATCGTCATTTATTCTAAAATTTCTAAAAGCTTTTGTAGTTTTATTTAACACTCAAAGTACATAAACTTAAATTATATTTGATTAAAAACCAATTCATTACAATTATTATTGTTTAAATAGACATTATGTCGAGAAAAATATAAAATTTACTTTTAAATGATGTTGTATACCCCCTCCCCCGAGAATTTTTTCTACGACCGCCCCTGATTTCACTTTTTTATTTATAATATTTGTAAAATAATATGTCAACTACACTTTTGAAATTTTCCCATTTCCCGACCCGGGTAGATAAATGACTCTTTTGTTGCGTCATTTACCTTTGCTTCATACGAATCGAGTACCAAAACTAAGAAAATATGCTAACTAATAATAGTCTCAGTAAAAACCATTGACAGTTGAGTTTTTGAGAAGAAAACGACCCTTACAATACTCAATTAATTCCCTAGTAACTATTATACGAGGGTGAGACCATATTTTATAAAATGTAGACTTCGTGATATCGTACGATAATTTTTTTACATTTTAACATGACATCTTTGCTAGAAAAATTAAAATTATTTTTAATTTATTTTGATAAAACACTTATTTGCATTGCTTTTTTTTTTTTGAGGTTTTGAAAATATTGGTTGAAATGTTATGAATTTTGTTGGATTGACATTGAATAGTTATTATTTTCTGTATATCTTTTGTGTTGTATTTTTATTGTGTTCAATACTTTTGGTCGAGTCAACAGAAAATCATAAATACCATAACAGGAAAGAGAAGTGTATTTAAATTATTATTTATGATTGATTTGATATCAGGTAGCGAATCACTTAGAAAATAATTTTTTCTGCCATCAATAGCTTTTAGAAAATGTTCTCTCTATTGTTGCGTTATTTCTTTGTGATATCTAAGAATATAATGAAGATTTTAAATGATCGTATAGAATCCTACATTTATTCGCAGTTATCTCCGAAAACACTAAAATTTTGTAAGTCAGTTGAATAATTGTAAACTGACAATATGTTTGCATTGTATTGTGCATATTATGGCTTATAATAATGCAGAAGCACCATTTGGAGGAGCAGGGTGTTCACAAAATAAAAAAAAAATAATCTAAAATCAAAAGTTGTAGGTTTGTTTTCAAAATATAAATATAAGTAAAATAAAAGTGTATTTTTTTCCAATATTGTTTTTAAAATAAAAGATTTCTTTCAATCAGATATATTGTTTTTAAGTTTTATTATAGAAAAAAATAATAACAAAACAATTTTTAGGTCTTAAATAAATAAAAAAAAAATTTAAACATGTTGTTATTATAATGAAATTAGAGTGATTTAAATTTGACTACCCCTTGAAATAAAATATTCAATCATCCCTGTTATGCGACGCAATATCTGTTTTATTCAAACATCAGTTTCTATTTGTGCCGTGTAAAGCCATTACTAGAACGCAACTAGGGCACACCGTATCGTCAATTCGTACTATTGGTACGAATTCTGGGGATCCAATTCGAATGCACCGGTTTTGCATCGATATCCGTAACGCGTTTTTACGCATTATTATAAATTATATTGTTTACTCGTCCGCGTATACACGACGGAACGGAAACGGAGACGCGTGAATCCGTTGAAAGCAATTTGCGAAAATATCGCGTTTGTATTATGAGTACGTTATGTAGGTCGAACGATAAATGCACTCGACTGTACCTGTTGATATGATAAGATAAAGTGTGATAAGAACGCTGACGAAAAAAAAAAATGATTTAAATTAAGGCGTCGAAACATGTTTTTTTACTGTCGCAGGATTAGTTTTCCGTTTTAGAATTTTTGGTTTTTCCCCACTGAGAATATTTCAATACACATATTTTTTCCATTTTATATTTTGTTGTCAAATAACAACACAAAACGTTCCTCTGCGAATACGAGTAAATACGAATAGACAAATAATATGACACTTTTATAAAACATTAATATGACGTTACGTTGGTACTATTGACACCTGCGATCTGTATAATATGCACGTGAATATTTTTTCAATTTGAAACTTAAGAGTAACACATTTTTTTTTTCCATTCGTTTCCTGTAAAAAGTATCCGACGTGGAATTATCAAAACTTTTCAAACGATCCATTTAACACATCCATAACACATCCGTCTAACGCTAAAAATTATTATTTTTGGGTGGAATTTTTTGTTTTCCGAATTATCCTACCCCATATCTCTAAAATTCAGTGCTTGAATTGGGGGAGGACTCGGGAGGACGGAGTACCCCTTCTATTTTTTTAAATATTTTAGCGTACCCTTACTAATTTTTCAAAATTCTCCCACGAGTATATGGCATATATTACAATTTTCGTGGACGTTATTTTTTTTTTTTAGATTTATGCGTCTCTGTTCTATTTTTTTTCCAATTCAAGCACTGCCCAAAAATTATTTTTGATTTATGGAGATTGAGTATAATTATTATATATAACAGTAATGATTAATTAGTGAAAATATTGATTGGAACCATAAAAAATGCATATAAGTAATATAATTACATAATGAGTAAAATATCGAATATTTTATCAGTATTGTCATAAATAATCCGCTACTCTAAACTTTAAATATCTTTTAAAATATTGGTTTGGAAAGAAAATATCAAAAATTTAAATATAAACTCTTTTTTAAACAATGAAGCGAAAGTAATGGTTGTTGTTCAAAAAAAAATCTGAAATACCTTAAAAAAATTACGCATAGTTAAAATTATTTAAATTCAAAAAAAAAATGTGTTGTTTTAAATTATTCGTAAAAAAAAAATAAATAAAAAATAAGTTATTGACCCGCCGCAAACGGTGGGACACCTAGTACATAAACTAACAAGTGTGTTTAGTTTCTATTATAAACTTAAACATAGTTAAAAATAACATTTTCCGATATTTATCATTTAAATCTAACTGTAAGTATTTACATAATTTGAGTATTCAATACCCAACAAATCTAAGTAGTTCTATCTTTTGTATACCGAAGCTATTATTATATTAACGTAAATGCTATATGACCGTAGATAATTCTTCAGAAATGTTTTGACCTTTAAAAAATATTTAAGTAAAAAAAAGAAATATTATAATATAAATACAATAACAGTATGATAAATTGATTTACATATTTCACAGTAATACGATAGGAAATAATGATTTGTGAAAGATTTTCTTTTTTTTTTTTACTTTCAAAAAAATTATTTACCAAATGGTACAGATACACATATTATTATGGTTGTTAGCCTACATGTTTGCATCATATAAGTTAATTAATTTAAAAAATAATATTAAATTATAGTAATTAGCACGGTCTGCTAATGATTTGCATTTTATTTTCGTTTACTAAACATCTAGATGTTTTCTCAAATCAACCTATGTTAATTTAGATATTTTTTTTAAATGTTAAAAATATTTACGAAATACAAAAATAACATCAGAAAAATAATCGAATTTTGATTTTCCGTTTTGCTGACACTCTCGTTTTCAAGTTTCTAAACTGAACCCGAAACCTTTTTTTGAAAATTGGCAGTACGTTTTGCCCATAAATATTCGATATATTTATAGTTGCAATTTTGAAAACGTATGTGCTTCTTTTTTAGGGCATGTAGAAATTATACTATGCCCAGTTTTAAATTTATAAACAAAATCCGAGAGCAACGAAAAGGAAAATATTGTACTTTTAAAATTTATACAGACTTTATATATATATATATATATATATATATATATATATATATTATTTTAATTTGAAACTTTTCAACGCTTGTTTTGATATTTTTTACTAGAAATGACTTATGTTTAAACGAACTTGTAAATTAAGACAAAGCACGTTAAACATTGAGAAAACAGGTATATACTTTTTGATAGCTACCCTCTCGTGTAATTTCAAAATGTCATTTATAAAATAATATTGTATTTAGATTGTAATTATTAAATAATTGGAAATTTTCTCTGAACAAGCTCTCTTTCTCTCTAGCAATTATTTAAAATATTATTACATTAATTGTTTTCGACGGGGTTAAATGAAAACAGAATTTAATTTATTATTTTACTCCTAAATCATTTTTAAACTCTTTTTGATATTTTGCATAATACAAATTCTATAAATAACTTCTATTATGTGTGATTGTTTTACATACTACATTTTTTTTTTATAACTAAAATTTTGATTTAACTGAATATTCAAAATTATTGATGCACGTTAAGAATGTTGATTTTATAACAGTTATACTTTTTTTCATATAAAATATACCCCTTAATAATTTTTCGTTTTATTTTTTTACCGATTCCATTTTGATTATAAATGTAAGATATTCTATTTATAGCGAGATTTCAAACTTTTTCTTACTTTTCACAAACAATTCTCTAAGTTCACTCGGGATAAAGTACCTGCAGTCATAAAATAACTTAAACGAACTCTGATAATAATGTCATCTCGTAGTGCATATATTATTATTGTCTATACAACAGAGAGCTTAAAAGTTTAATTTTTAATTTCAATTTGCATTGCGTACAGAGTGTTTGGAAAAACACGAAATAAAATATGTCCACTATACGCCAAACGGTATACATTTGAATTTTTAAATCACTTACAGTTTACACTTAACAGTTGGACGAGCATTTTCGATAACACTCCGATTTTTACGTAATTGCATGCATGAGATACGCGATAAGATTTAAAGTTGGTTTTATTAAAAAATAAATACTCGGACATCAAAGGCGAAATTTAAAATGTATCATACATGTGATGTTCGGGGTGTATATTGTTTATGTATATATTTATGTATAGAAAGAGCGAGAGAGAGAGAGAGAGAGAGAGAGAGAGCTACAAGTGTTATTGACATTTTTATAGAGCGAAAAAATGCGCGTGGAATGTAAATAAGTTAGCACTGCCGTCAGTTTAGGGAAGAATGGCATTGAGAAATTCGTGTCCGAGGTGAAGATATATATAGTCACGTCAGTGCAGACGATGTAGTAATTTGTGTCGTTTCGAATTTTGAAAACGTAATAAGTCGTGTGCCAAAGTCGGTTTCCGTTAATCATTGCACTTCTAGCCATATGTGCATTTAAAAAAGAAAATAATAATAAGCAATTGTACTGTATAATATGCAATGGACTGGTTAAAATATTTTTATTCTCCCTGGAAATTATGATTTCAGCCAGTACATTTTTTTAAATTTATATAAAAGTGAATTAAGTTGATACAATGTTTTATCTTCATTTCTCCGTCACTCAACTCACGGATAGGTAGGAAGTTGTTTGATAGCCACTCAATAATAAAAAAATAAGTAAAAAAAAAATTGCATATTATGCTTTTTGCGTACTTAAAGTTTACTTTACCTACTTATTATTTATTATTACGCCATCATGATGTATTTTTATAATATTCAATTCAATATTTAGCATGACGTTATTATACTCAGTCGTTTGTCTTGATCACAAGTAAATATTAATTCCATTTAAGCACTAATAATTACCTCTCTGAAAAATAGGTTTTAAAAATTTTAAAGATTCACCGAATAACGCATTCTAGAATCTCAAGCAATATTTACACACAATTTATAAAAAAATTTAAAAATATTTCAAATTTTGTAGACCGCTTGCTCCCTAGCTTCTTCACTCTGATTACGTCACTGACTAGGTAATTAAAATACTGTTTTTTTTTTTTTTTTTAATAAGGTAATTATTTTTTTATTCAGATAAAGATTATGTATTTCGTATTTCTCTAGATAGAATATAAGATAAATTTCAAAATTAACTTAATGTATTAATTATTTATTGAACAATGTTTTTCGGTTTAATTATTAATAGTGATTAGGTGATAAAAAATTTAATACAGTTTAAAGCGAATGAAATTTCTGTTTCCTTTTCTTTTTTTTTTACTCTGAATTTTGCATTCATGTGTTGATGTTGTTCTTGTTACGTATGTGGTGACGGACGCGTGTATCGCAGATCCATATTACTGCGAATCCATCAGAAGTCTGCCGCCCTACAACAGCGGTCGTCGGATACTGGATCTCATGGACCTGTCCGTGTTCGATTTCATCATGGGAAACATGGACCGTCACCATTACGAGACGTTCACCCTTTTCGGCAACGACTCGTTTCCCATTCACCTCGACCACGGCCGGGCGTTCGGCAAACCGTTTCACGACGAGTTCAGCATATTGGCGCCAGTCGTGCAGTGCTGTCACATACGGAAGTCCACGCTCGAAATTCTGCTCAGGTATTGGTCATTGATTATTATTGTACATAAAATATAATATATTATATTGGTAAAAATCTAGGAAATTTTCCCGTTGGCAAAAAATTGGACATCCCTCTATTAGACACAAATGGGCCAAAAATATAACTGGGGGGGGGGAGATCAAGTACCAATCAAATTTTAGATGAAACAGACACTTTCCCAAATATCATACCATCTCCGTTACATTTATTATCTCCACAAATAAAATAAAATAAAGTATGCATTTGAGTAGATTATAAACTATTTATTACAAATAGAGCTTTTTGCATTTCATAACACCTATAATATATTGATTATTTTTCCCATATCTATAGCACGTTTATATTCTTTTTTTTTTACTCTTGTATTTCAAGAGTGTTTTCAATAATATATGTACTTTAAAATAAATACATTTAAAAAAAGCCGGACATACTTCGCACGATGGGTGTACTTCGCACGACGGGTGGCATTCTCTTGACGGGCGTATTAAATTTTAAAGAAACGATAAATCATTTCTTCAATAAAACGATTCTGAACGAGAAAAGTTAATAATATAAAACAAAATGTCCAAAACTTTTTTTCACATTTTCAAAATTTTCTTGCGCCAAAATTTTTTTTATAGGATTTTCTATCTATGTTCAAATTTTCATAAAATTCTGATCAAAAAATGATGGTTTTCGAGTCGTTTTTGTCAAATTTTGGGTTGTTTTTTCCAAAAAAAACATTGAAGAATTGAGAAATTCAAAAAATGACCTCT
>JAIPRM010006019.1:0-14511 GCA_025469315.1 Stegophylla sp. TES_Ste_2020 | reverse complement strand
CCGTACAGTTTTAAAAACTATAAATAGCATATATAAATAAATCATATATAAATAACCCCAATATTATTATTTTCAAGATGTTATTTTTGTACTGATAACAATAATTATTGTACAATAATTTACGGTGCGCGAAACAGGAGCCATAATATGCGATTAAATACAACTAGTACGTACTAGTACGTTGATAATAATGTTGATAGTTTGATGTCGATTCATTCGTCAAAAAAACGGTCCGATTTGTTCGAACACCGTACAAAGATACAAAATGGATAGTGTGTGTCGTTCATCGGTGTACGAACTAAAAATGTGCGAACTACACCGTACACGTACAAATAAAACCGTAGTGTGTGGCCAGCTTAACATGGTCAAAAAAACATGTAACATGTGTTAGCAATAAAGTTGCTTTGGTCTGAACTGAGGCTCAGTAAAAATTAATTCAAGCAAAGGTCGACCGAGATTTTTTTGTGACAAATTTCTCAGACAAAAATTGGTGAGTAGGTACTGAAAAATTAACAGTAAAATCAACTTGTGGGGCAAAGGTAAATATTACAAATTAAAAGCTGAAACTACATTTTAATATAAGGGGTAGGTGGGTTAAAATTTTTTAGTATCCCAAGGGTAAAAAATATTTTCCCTGCTACTGCGCTCAAGTAATACAACATTATGCAGCTTAAGAAGAATATTGTACAAACATTACATATTATATTATAATAATGTTTTAAGGTGTATAATAATATTACTTTTTATTTAAATTGTAAAAATCTTGCAAAGCAACAGCAGACTTTCCCGGGTAAATTAGGATTACCTGAAATCACAAAAATAAAAATAAATAAACATGATAATCAAATCACTATGTTTTCATTTGACTTTGGAAAAAATGTATTATTATCTACTTTTCTTAATTAATTCAAATAAAAACGTAGTATTCTTTGTATTACTGTATGTTGCTTAACATTATCTTTTTATTAGATTTATTAGACCTTTCTAAATCTATAAAGTCTTAGTATTATCAGATATATAGACCTATGCAAATAAATTATTAAATATTCTTATAATTAAGTAATTAACCAAGTACATACATATACCTAAACATTAAACATGCTTTTTTCTTGACATGGTATAAAAAAATTTGAACACCTACCTAGTAACCACCTCTAGTTCTAAACTATTAATATACCATTTATTTGCTTAAATTTGAATTATATAATATTCCTGATATACTATAATATAAAAATTCAACTTTCAGAAGAAATTTTCTTTGTTTCAACAACGAAATATGTGATTTGTATTAATTAATTTATATTAAACTACCAACCTAATATTGTTTTATCTTACAAATAATAAAAAAAAAATTGAAGTACCTAACAAAAAATATTCTAAACACCAAACTATAATAGGTACCTACTTTAATTTAATAAAGTATGAAGTGCCACTTTCTGTTTGTAGTCAAAAGAAGACAATAATTTAATAGATGTAGCTATATCACTTTTACAATTTTGAAGAGAAGAGGTTGTGCATTAACATAAAAACCTGTTACTGGGATGTGAGAAGGGTGCACTATATGTGGGAAATTATTCACAAATTAATAAAACAAATTATTCTCAAATTTTGATTCAAAGTTTAAACTATCATTTATATATTATGTAAGCATTTTTTTTTTTTTTTTTTTTGATAAATTAAGAAATTAGTTTTAAGAAAGTACCTACTGATTTCAAAACAATAATCTCTTTTACCATATTTTTTGAGGTGATTGGAATATTCCAAGGTAAAAGAGATTATTGTTTTGAAATCAGTAGGTACTTTCTTAAAACTAATTTCTTAATTTATCAAAAAAAAAACATATTGTAAACATATTGTTAGATTACCTTGTCATCCTTGGTGTACTTGGGTACTTCAGGATAAATATAAATAGTAACGTCATCCGGTGCTAAAATTGCAGCATGGATTGCAGTACTTTTCCCTGCGATTTCTCGGCTGTGTTTGATAATGTCGATTTTTATTGGCAACTATAAAACACATCAATCAATAGGTATTACAGCTATTAAAGGTAAGTTTAAATCAGCTACCTTAATTTTTGGAACTTTATTTTCTAAATCAGAGTTCAATGTATAACAAGTATAGCAAAAATATTTTCTAGACTTCGAACACTTACGACAAGGTTGTCGTTCATTTATATTAAACAATATTCGCCAGTCGTTGGAAATATCCAGGTCATCGAAAGCATTCATTGTGTCAATAAAACAAGTAAATAAAAAACATAAAATGTCATGAACATGCAGCAGGCAGCTGTATCGAAAAAGGTTTTTATTGAATTATCAAATAATATGTAGGTAAACAGATAAATCAACAGACAAAAAAAAAACAAGAATAAAAATATTTGTGAAATAATAGTGATAGTGTAATATGATTTTAAATTATTACACAAATATTTCAATTTACAACTTATTATTTAAGGAAAGCTGGTTAACATGATGTTCGATCTCATCAGTAGATTCTGATGCATTACACAGCGACAATTTTTACAGAGTTAGATAACAGTCACTGAAATGATAACAATATTATATTGTGATTGTTATTTACCATGGCCATCGTGTTATCTACTTCGGTGGGCATTATTATTATTATCAACTACAGCCCGCCTGGTGGTGATCACGTAATAATAATGGTGACTCAAAGTAGTAGTATTGTATTACTTAATAATATTACTACATTTATTGATTTTTTTTTTAATATTAATATTTTAATAATTGTATTATGTAATTTTCGTAATTGCTGAATGTTTTGCTCGGTATTGATTACATAAATTTATTGATTAGATTAAAAAACCTCATTGGAATCGGCTCCGTCAGAATGGGATAATAATATTATTTATTAAATAGAATATGACAATTTTCATGATATTGAAGACTGTGCTATGAACACTTTGAGAACGTCTGCTCAAAACGTCAATAACAGCGTTGATAACAAACGAGTTCCCCCGACTGTGGTTTGAACTTTATATAATTAAAAATCCATACTTGTACTACTTGTAGTAAAAAGTGTTTCGTTCCCCTTTGCTTTTATAGTAATTAAACTGAAAATGGTTGGTTGCAGACGTTTGGATTTAGCGTACGGTTCCAATTAATCGTGTGGTTCATAAAGAGTTTTTTAACGGTCTGCAAGTATGTAACAGTTAATTTGACGATAATTTGGGAGTGTACGTTTTCATTAATTTGTAATAGTAGAGGCCTAAAGGTTATGAAACTCGTGTTATGAATAGCAATACGAATCGACTGTATTTTACACGTACTTCACCATTTTGTTTGTTTGTTCTTATTTGATTTTAATTGTCAAACTAGTTTACATTTTATTTTCACTATGATAGCGATTATTTAATTTATTTAAATCTGGAATTTATGAAGATCAAATTACGTCCAGCAATAATTTATAGAATTTGGCTGGATTCCAAAAGATAAATATACATCATAACCGTAATACTACCAAAATAATAACATAATAAAACCAAAATAGCATTTTTAGTCTTATGATTTTTGCTTGCATTTTAAATATTTGACATTTGAACATTTTTCAGGAACCATGAAGAAATTTATCATCTCTTTGTTGCTGTTTCATATAATACTGCCATTGAGTTTACTAATAAGTAAGTAGTTTATCATTTTAGTTGACATATAATTAGGTACTTGAAGTTATTATATTTTAATATTTTTTCTACCTTGGTTTGGTTGGTAGGTAGATAAAATACCTAAATAATATCTACCTAATTTTTATTTATTTATTTTTTTATTTTTCTATCTGCCTATAAATACTTATTACTTATATTATTCATTAGTATAACAACTATTGATATATGACTACTTAAATTTTGAGATTACATTTAAATGTTTTGTTAGTGGGTATTATAATTTTAAGTAGTAAACAAATTTATTTTATATGGAATATTATGAACATATAAAATTTCAATAAATTGCTGATATTTATTTTTATATTCTAGTTGTGTACCAACAAGCCAGAAGTGGAATTGTGTCCCCCCCCCTTGTTCACAAAAATAGATTTTCTGACCGTAAGAAATACCTAATAAAAATGTACTTATGAATCTTTATATTTTGTTTTGCTCATTTTTATCTCATAATAGTCATCAATCAGTTCTTATTTTTACCATAGAAGTTTAAGCAGTATTTAAAATGAGTGACTTTTTTTGCTAATTTATTTTAAATTGCTCCTCGTGTACATGGTATCTATACCTACCCTTGCTATATAATATTTACCAACTTTTACGATTTCAAAAACTTGACACAATTAACCTACTTTTCCTTCCCCTTATTTATGGTGTTTTTCAAAACAATAAACCCTTCACACATAATTGTAGATGTAACCTGATATTAAGAAAAATTGTGTGTTGGATTCACTATTTTAGATTCTGAACGAAGTGAAGAAGCTAGTGTTTTTACAATGATGTTTATTTTTTATTATTTTTTTTTCTGTGTACAACTTTACGTATGGAAATACTTGTCCAAAAAGTTCAATCAGCAACTTATTAAAACCGGATTTGCCTCTAGATGGTACTCAATGGTACTTTAGAGCGGTCATTTTTTGAATTTCTCAGTTCTTCAATTTTTTTTTTTTTGGAAAAAACTACCCAAAATTTGACAAAAACGACTACGAAACCATCATTCTTTGATCCGAACTATATGAAAATTTAAACATGGATAAAAAATAATATCAGAAAAATTTTGGTACAAGAAAATTTTGGAAATGTGAAAAAAAAAATTTTGACATTTTTCTAACATTTTCTTTTTTTTTATATATTATTAACTTTCTTTGTTCAGAATCGTTTTATTGAAAAAATGATTTATCGTTTCTTTAAAATTCAATACACCCGTCAAGAGAATCTCAACCGACGTGCGAAGAACACCCCGACGTGCGAATTAACACTTTTTTTTGTAATTAAAATGATACATTATCTTCATAGGCACAATTGGGAGGAGTGCTTAGTCCTCTTCCCAACCTATTCAAGCCATCCAGATTTTTTAAAAATTACATAGGGTTAATGCCTTTAAGATGGTTAAATCATACAAAGATACATGTTAGCCTTCTCTCCTCCTTAACATTTTTATTCGAATTGTGCTTTTGGTTATTTTCCTTAGTATATATTTATTTATTCAAAAATAAGTGGTGCCTAAGGTTTTTTGGATTGGTTTTAATAATAAACTACTACTGTTATAGTGGTTATATACTGGTAGCTAGCTGTTGACATTTGAAAGTCATAGTGACACCTAATAACTTGAAAATCATAAAAACCTAGACATTTTGGGTAGAATTACCATATTTTTAATTTTTTAATCCGAAAAATATCACATAAAACCATTAATAGTGTCCTGGAAAATCCAGAATGTATGGCAACTTTAATTTGGGGTTCAATTTAAAGGTATCCTATATAGCATATTAATGTCAAGAAAATCAGAACTGTGCCGGTGAAACTTAAATGGTTAATGTAAAATACAAAATCATACGGTCTATAAAATATATATATATATATATATATATATATAATGTATATTTTATACACAGTACCTACACACAAATAATTGCATCGTTTTCTCAGCTCTAATTATTTTTTTTTAATTACCTTATGTTTAAATAGTTATATAATCATGTAAACTATATCAGTATATTATGTGACAAAGATGGGAAGGGAGCTATTTCAGTTGGGGGACGTTTTGATGGTTAAAAATTAGAACACATATCATTTTTTGTCACACCTCTTACAAATACAGCATATCTTGTGTGTGTTGTTCCTGATGTTAATTGTTCCAAAGTGCACCATTATATGGAACAACACAAAAAACACCAGCAGGGCGGACATTGGGTTTGTTTCTACCATAAGCAAATTTAATTTACACCAACCCTATTTAATATTTCATTTGTTTGGGATAGGGTATACAGAATAATAAATACTAAAATTATTAATTCGTTTCATTTGAAATTTGCCTATTTTGGTATGACATTGGGCTGGCTCTGCCTAATGTTTACCAGTATTTAATACATTTAACAAAACTTGGTTTGATATTTGATAGTATCTTTTCTCTCCTCGGTCAGTGTATTTATTTCAATGTACATAAATATGTTTTTTTTGTCACTAAATTGAGTTTTCTGCAGCTTCAACTGGCATCGAAAATTGTTTTTTTTTGTTTTGCATGAGAAAAAAACATATTTATGTATTTTGAAATAAATATTGATTAATTTACTATGTTTTATCTATTGATTATTAGTAAAATATTTGGAACTAATCAAATAATATTTAATAAATTTGAATTCCAACACTAATCAAGTGATTTTTGAAGTAGGCAGATATATTTATAAGAATTACCTAAGTGTACACATAAATAATTTATAGAAATAAGGAAAGTTTTATGTTACTCAAATAATAGATAAAATTGTTTGTTTTTTACTTGTTTGCTATAAAAAATGTTTCAATAATAACCTAAATAAGTGTGATCAATGGGTAACTTCCTCTACTTAATACTCACATAATTTGTTATATATTTTTTTACTCATACATCTATTTGTTTTATTGTGCAAACAACATAGGTTGTACATTTTCCATTCCTCTAAAAAAAATATAATTATTTTAACCTAGTACAGAATATGTTCTGTACCTACTTGTTCAGGAGTTCATGAACATTGTATATTATTAATAATAATTGCCCTTATTTATAACTTAACTAGTGTATTGATCAGAACTTATTCTAAAGCACAGTTGGGTTGAGCTTATTTTGCTTAGTTGAAAATTCTAAATGTATAGCTGGAAACCAATTATTGTGTAATTGATTTGTATATGATGAATTTATTTTATTTTAATAATTTAGTTTTCTCAGTATTGTTCATCAATATATTATCTAAATATTGGGGGGGAGTCCAAAATATGTTTTATGTAATTTTACTCAATACCTAATTTAAGTTTTATCATTTGGTTAAATTTATAACAAGCCAAGATTTATGAATTTTTAATTCCTATACAAATAATTAGGAATAAAATATATGCTATAGCAACATTATGTGTAATTTGATTCTTAATATTATTAAAGATTATTAAACATGAAAAATAAAATGAAAAATATGTATATTAGATCATTTTAAATCCATACTATTATACAAAAGTTTGTCAAAATTGTTTTGATTATTATCTCCAGTGCATACTATTTTATTTTATCTGCTTTACAAAAGATAGTCTATATGATATTATTTGACATTATAAATTAATAACAAATTATTGCATTTAGAAAACAATTCTGAACAATGCTCAGGAGAAAATTTTATTGTTAGGTAGTTAAAATTATAGGAGAATACAAATTCACTGATATAATTATTGGAGCAACTTTTAAATGTTAATCAATATTAATTTCTGAATAAAAACAGAATAATCCACTATGATTTAATTATTTGAGAAAATAATCAATTTAATCATTCTTTAATTATACTATATTGTTAAAATAAGTATAGAATAAGTGATTTATTATACAATTTTCAATTTTTAAACAAAATGATGACCAAAATAAATTTGTCATGTTTTGTAATTGGTGTCATTTGAACCTTATTTCTTAACTTTTAAGCTGGTATAAAAATAATTCATCCAGCAAATTTATATAAAATAATTTAAATTTAGATAGTAACATGTGTGGTAAAGAAAATATTTTACTGCATTGCGTTAAATAAATAATAATAAATACTAACCTAAAAATTAGAAATTTTTAAAACACTACATAAAGCTCAAATAGAGTTTATTTTTTTTGAAAATTATATAATAAGTCTGTAAATTATTACCACTTTTAATAATTTATGAACATTTATAGTTTCTATTATCATTATTTTGAAAGTTAAATAAATAAAATTCATTTTATTTAAATCTAAGTTATGTTATATTTTATATTTTAACTCAAATTTTTGGTAGTTTCTATTTACCTTGCATTTTTTTTTTTTTTTTTTATTGGACATCCTTTGCATATAAGCACAAATTTGTTTAATTTGGTGGTGGAAGGAGGCTACAGCCCCAAATATTTATACATTAAAAAAATTAAGGGAAGGTGGTACAAACCCTCATACTCATCTGTATTAAAGTTAAACCTCGAGTTAAACTAAGTACCTACCTTTAACATTACCAAAACATTTAAATAAAAAAAATTCAACATGATAAAAACTTTGGTATTTATACAGTGTTGGATTTAAGAGTTAAATGATAGCAAACACACGAGTGAGGCCTAGTGCATATATAGGTAACAGACTTGGCTATCAAAAAAAAAAAAAAAAAAAAAAATTAAATAGTTAATTTACATAGGGCTCAAACTTTATCGGGTTAAAAATTCACTAAAACTGATCGCATTATTTTTCTGAAAACTTAAAATGTTTACACTAAACACGCCTTACAAATTAATTTAAATAACTTTAAAATATGAATTTATATAAGCTATAAAAAGAAAATATATTTAATCAAATTTCAAAAAGGCGGACATCTTTGCACCAAGGTTGTTCTTCGCTCCTCGGGTGGGACACTTTTAGTAGGTGTATTACATTTTAAAGAAACGATAAATTATTTTCTCAACAAAACTATTCTGAATGGAGCTTCAATTAATATACACTAATAATTATTATTGATTAGGTTACATTTAACAAATTTTTTGTAATAATGTTGGGTACTCGATAATTATGTGTGCATGTGTACGTGCATGTGTGTATGCACACGTAGGTGTGTGTGAGCTAATGTCTTTATAAAAATAAAAAAAAAGCAATAAAAATCAATTTTTATAAATTCATAAATTGTCAATCATTCTGAAATCAGTGTAATTAGCATTTTGGTGTTTTTATGGGAGTATTAGGTTTTGAGCTATTTTCAGATTTGACTTTATTTTTCAATAACACGTCAAATTAAATCAGCTTTTTTTTTTTAAATGTCCAGTAATAGTCCAATCTCCAATACTATTAATTAATAACATAGCAATCCATTTCTATTTTTATTAATAGTAAATTATTTATAGCATTTAAAATTAATAGTAATTTTTCCAATTTTTTCAATCAAAACTTGTAAAAGTTTTAATTATTTGTCCGTGAAAAATTTTCTTACACCAAAATATTTGCAATGTAATTATCCATCTATGTACCAAGTTTCATAAAGATCGGCTATACCAATTATTTTTTATATGCGTTTAAGTATGTAATTTTATAGAAAAGTAATGAATTTTGATATTTTATTAAGCAGTTATAAAATAAAGTTGACTTAGATTTTCTAGAGTTTTTGAGTACCATTGGTTATTCATATAAGTATGTTTTTATTATATTTTCAGCTCTTAATATTCGTACATTAAAATTTTATGAAATAAAAACTTATAAATATGAGAAATTTTAAATTTTTTCAAATTCTGTACTTGCCTCAAAATTAGTTAAACGTTTTTGAGGTATGATCGGGACTATAGTAGTTCGTGAGAGCTTCAAGTTTCTATCTCTATTATTTTGAAAGTAATTACTAAATAATAAAAATTGATTTCATGGTAACATTTATTTTAGTATTTCCAATAAATTTGTTAGTACTTTATCCGATTTTTTTTTTTTTATCAAAACCTTATACAATTTCAATTATTTGTCCGTAAAAAATTTACTTTCCCCAGAATATTCATCTTGTAGTTCTCTATTTATGTACTAAGTTTTGTAAAAATCGGTCATACCTATTATTTTTTATATGTGTTAAAGTGTATAGTTTTAAGTAAAACTTATGAATTCTGTCAAAATGCCAACTTTAAACAATTATAAAACCAAAACATGTAAATCTGTAATTTTGAGAATACACATGAATATGTTTGTATTAAATTATCAGGTCTTAATATTAAGACATTAAAATTTTATCGATTAAAAACTTACAAAAAACGAGAAATTTTCAATATTTTCATAGTTTTGTACTTCAAAATTGGTTAAATGATTTTGAAAATGTTATGAGGTGTGTGTGTGTGACTGTTTTTAGCTGGTAATTGGTAAAAACTTCAAACTTTTTAGCTCCATTACTTTTGAAGTTTTTTTTAAAAAATAAAATTGAATTTATGAGAATTTGGGTTATGACATTTTTTACCATTTTTTTTGTTAATTTTTGAATATAGTCTAGGCATGCGCTTAGAAAAAGTATTGAGAATTTTGAAGAATGACCTCGTCATCTAGATAACATTTTCTATCTATAAAGTTACTGATCAAAATTTTTGGATTAGTGTTTCTATCCAAAATCATGATTCCATATATAAAAAAAAAAAAAAAACAAACATTTGTAAATCCAATATTTTCACAATAATAATAATTGTCAATCGTATATTGAGTATGTTTTACAGTTTAATAATAAATCCAAGATTGTTTCATTATTTGTGAGAATTATTAATTTTGCGAAGTGTTTTGAAATTTTAAGCTCTTGTAATTTTATTAAAATTAACATAACTAATTTTAGCATATATTTAAATATAAGAATATGTGTAGGCCTAAAATCCCTAGAATCAATGAATGGAATATGTTACAAAAATATAATCAATAATTAACTGTTTTTCGAATTCTCAAAATATGTCATTAATAGTAATTTTTGCTGTAATTCTAACTTTAAATCAATGTAAAAATCACGCATAAAGCCAACCTTCAAGACACAAATACTACAGAATCTTTTGGTAAAAAAATACTTCTAGCAGATTAAGAATGATAGTGATAAGATTTTGACTGAAAAATTTGTTTTACCTTAAGACAAGGTATATATTTTACAATGATATTTATTAATTTATATTTTTTTCTCCTTTCTGTGATAGAAATACTTGTCCTAAAGTTTTGAATTTTTGATAAATATCTGTATAGATATGAAATCTCACCCAGATTGTACTTTAAAGAGATCATTTTTTAAATAACTCAATACTTTTTTTGAAAAACTCAGAAAATCTGTCAAAAAGTTGTCAAAAACATAGGTACGAGTTTTACGTATATACTAAAACGAATAAAGATAATATGATATAACTACTAAATAGTAAATAATAAGTATGATATAAATAGCACATATCTAATAAAATAAAAACTATGGGGCGCTGTTATCGTCAGCTGTCTCTGCAATCGCAACTGTACACCATCCATATCACATAACGCAATCCAAACGAAATTTTACAAAATTTTACAAAATTTACTAAAATAGTTTTAAATATTAATATATCATGAAAACGCTATAAGTTTTATCAACATTTTAATAACACCAATGTAATAAACACAAAAAAACACTTTGGTTAAATATTATCTTTAGAAATTGAAATCCTAATATTAACCTAATATTTAACACGTAAAACATATGTCACCATTCAGACTTCATCTCTATGACATCATACCCATATTTTCAAACACCTGTAACTCATTGAATAATAATTAGAGCTAAAGTGTGAAAACTACACCATATTTCTTAGATAATGACGTACTTTCAATCTAAGTAAACTTGTTTTTAGTGTTGTGTCATTCTTTAATGTTTTTTTTATATTTTTTTAATACTTTTTGTATTTTTGTTTTTCACTCTATGTGGTCCCTATTTTACAAATATGAAAGAGGTCATTTTTTTTAATTTCTCAATTCTTTTTATTCCTTTTTTTTTTTTTTGAAAAACTACTAAAAATTTGATAAAACTGGTCTCGGAAACTATCATTATTTGATTCAAACTTTATGAAAATTTAAACATAGATATGTGAAACATTTTAGTGCAAGAAAATTTTTAAAATATGAAAAAAAAAAATTTGGGAATTTTTCTAACACTTTTCATCATTTTTTTTTTTTTTCATATTTTCAAAATTTTTTTGCACAAAAATGTAAAGTAAAGTAAAGTAAAGCAAAGATAAGCAAAGTATAGACAAGCTGGACATACATAGCACCACGGGTATTCTTCGCCCTTTGAGTCAAATGCTCTTGGTGGGTGTATTTAAAATGACGACTATTATTGTTGTTCTTCATGTCATTAACTTCCTTTGTTCAAAATCGTATGATTGAAGAAATTATTTATTTTTTCTTTTAAATTCTACACACCCACCAAAAGTATCTGACCTGAGAAGCGAAGAATACCCGTAGTGCGAAGTATGTCCAGCTTTCTTGTCTATAATTTACTTATCTTTGCTTTATTTTACTTTACATTACTTTTATTCATTTGGATTCATTTAAAAATAATTTCAAACATACTTTTGAAGATATCTTAAATATTTTTAACAATCTTGAAGTATTGAACCCAAGGAAAATTAACTTTTAAAAATAAATTAAGTGTTAACTTGAGTTCTAGTTTCTTTGTATTTAAATCTTAATACATATTGTATAAAGTATATTATACATATTAATAACTAACCTAACCAGAACAACTTCAGGAAAAGTTTTAGCCAAATTAAACTTTTAAAGAATTACCTTCGCTCGACAGTTGACAGTTATCAAATTTAAGTGTTAGAAGCACTGTAACTCACACGTTTGACTTCAATAAAGTGATAACTAAATTTCCACAGATGAAAAAAAAAATTAAGAAAATTATTAAAATATATAATTTTTATTTTTTACCGTAGTTATACAGATTTCTTAAAATAGAAAATTATTAAAAGATGAAATAAAACAAAGCTAGCATAAAACATGAAAAATGTGCTAATTTTTTCTCATTATAATAATAATCAAGTAGCATCAATACAGATTCAACTAAAACTGACTAGTGTAATTGTTCAAATGATATGGATTACCGCTTATTCGGAAATTGACTAAGACATAATAAAAATTCTTAATACTTACAGTTTTAAGTTGTATGTAATTTTATACAATTTTTTTCATGCTTGAATGGTAAATTAGGTAGGTACCAAAATACAAAATAAATTAAATAGGAAACTCTCAAGCAAAGCTATCATTTTATATTTTATACTTGGCTTGTTCTACAGGTAGCCCTTCGTGAGCCGAGCTGATCTACTGTACTAAAATCCTGGGTACATTTTTTGGGTTATTATTTGAAAATATGGTGTTTAGTGTATACAGTATACCCAATATATTGTTTACCAATACATCTCTAAATTCAACTAACTAAATTGTTTAACAACAATTCACATTTCACTCCTCCCTTGGTGAGCGATAAAACCCTGATTAAAATTTATTTTATGAATATACAATAACAAGTTATATTAAGTTTTAAATCACACCATCGTCTTATGCACATAAATATACTTCGAATTCAGAAAAAAAAATCTGAAATATTATCGTATGTTATTAAAATCATTGTGAAAATCAAACTTTTACATGTAAAACATAGACAACTGTTCACGCGTTGGTTCTATGACGACACGCGACTATTCATGAACTCTCATCATCTTACTGAATAATCATTTTTTTAAATTCAAATTTTTACCATAATATTTTTCATTATTTTGACTACAATAATAAACCATTATACTTAAAATTAAATATATATATACACCGTGTGTCCGCGGAAACAGGGTACACTTTACCACTCATTATCCTGTAAATATTTTTCAATTTTGTTTTCGTGACATTAAAGTAGACTATTGGATCTTTAATTTCTATGACTTACAATTTTTTTAACTCACTTATTTTGTGCATGCGCAACACAACTTAACTTTTTTTAAATTACAACCCCTATTTTGAATAACATTTTCGGATTAATGGATTTTTTTTTAAGTAATTTTGATCTAACAACTATTATTCTAAATCCAATATTGACTGAATGAGAGCTATTTCAAATTAAGAAAAAAAAATTTTTTCTTTTGAAATTTGAAATTTAAATTATTTTTAACTCTACTATACATTTTTCATTTACAATTTAATTTACAGAAGTGTTTGGAAGAAACACGTTCATAGGAACTCGTTCTTTTGATTTCGTTCAATTTTTAGGAACTTGTCAAGAACGTAGTTCCTTTTTTATTTGAAAGAACATGTTGGAATTTTGTTAACTTAGAGCAGTGGTTCCCAACCTTTTGTGTTCTATGCCTCCTTTTATAGATTTTCGAAAATATCGCGCCCCCCTTCGCCTATGGATAACAATTTTTATCACCTTTGTTGTGTCACTTTACTTTAATTTTTTCTATACATAAATTTTTACTTGCTTGCGCCTCCCCAGCAATGTGTACACGCCTCCCAAGGGGGGCACGCCCCCCTGGTTGGGAAACACTGACTTAGAGGAATACGAACAAATTTTTCCTCCCATTTGTCATTCACTCATGCTATAGATCAGTGGTGGCCAAACTTTTTACCGCGGGCCATAAAAAAAAAAAAAAAATATTTGCCGGGCCTGAAATTTGTAATTTTTCTATAAACTTTAAAATCATTAGAATTTTAGGTACTTATATAATATAATTAGATATTTAGTGACATTTTTATTGTACTTATTCATTTCAATGACTCTATTATTTAACACTTGACTTAATAATTACTTCAAATGAAAAAATTGAATAAAAATACAAAAATGAAACAATATATATATAAAGTATTCAAAATATC
>JAIPRM010006018.1:7765-19464 GCA_025469315.1 Stegophylla sp. TES_Ste_2020 | reverse complement strand
CTTTGTTCAGAATCGTTTTACTGAAGAAATGATTTATCGTTTCTTTAAAATTTAATACGCCCGTCAAGAGAATACCACCCGTCGTGCGAAGTACACCCATCGTGCGAAGTATGTCCGGCTTTTTTCAATTCATGGTATTACGTAGAGGTGATTTATTGAAATTTTCAAGAGTTTTTCAAAAATACAAGGAAAAACTACAATGAATTTCGGTAAAAACGATAAAAAATTGTTTTCATCTCAAAGATGATTTACTCGTTGTGGTACAGAAACGTATTTCCTGATAATCAAACTCTGTTTTTGGTTTTTTTTTTTTTTTTTTTAAGAAGGGTCACAGAAAAAAGGACTTAATATATTTCATTAAGTTCAATGTTTTATGTAAAACCATAAACAAATATATTATATTCTACGTTATAAATTATTCTTTTACTTTTTGTAAAATAAAAATGTAATTACATTTATTTAGAACGGCTCTTAGACGTAAATACCTCTAACCTTAAACTTATTTAGTGATAAAATCTCTATATTCAATCCCTCTATCCACTCCCTTTCTCTAAATTGATATTATGTAATAAATAAACAATGTAATTTCGGCTAACGTTATTAAACAATTTTAACTCCATACGAATTATAAACTTTAAGCTCTTATTTCACCCCTTTGAGGAATACGTTTTGAAAAGTTTTTCCCAACAAATGCCTACGTCGTAAAAATAACTCGTTCTAAAGCTGTTAACTGGGTTTCACCGACGCGTAAAAGGTTTAACAATTTACATATATTATTATTACTCTTAATTGTTGTGTTTTACTCACGGGTTCAGTCTATCCCCCCCCTTCTTTTTCACACACTGCAAATAATATTATGTGTTAATTATACGTGTTATTATATATGTGTTTTTTTTTTGCTAAATATCATTTATATAAACTGTTTTATATAAAATACAAAATATTGTTTAACTTTAGAAAGAGATCAATTTTAAAGGCAATTTTTCTATAGTAATAAACTTCTCCTATCCAAACAACCATTGCCAGTGAAATATAAAAAAAAATATAAACTGTTTAAGCAACAAATATAGCAATCATTTCATGATACTAATTTCTAATTATTGATATAGAGAAATAAAAGAAAAAAACAGTTTTGTAATGATAATATTTTCTAAATGAAAATTTCTTGCTGAGTAACAATATTATTTTACTGTGTCAAATTAAAAAATGGAATTTTCACGATGGACTGGGTAAAATAGATTCAACTAGATCTCTACTTTATTAATTATTTTCTTCGTTTTAATAAACTATGTTGTTTTTGATTTTAAATAATTAAAGGGCTCTGTGCGAAAACCAGACAACTTCACTTTTTTCAAAAACTTGTTTTTTTTTTTTTTGTGGAATATTATTTATCGAAGAAACATCAACTGAAGAAAAAAAAAAAATTGGATTATTATTTAAAAATACATTATGAAATCAACTATTTCCTGACAATGAGAAAGAATTCTATTTTGCTTTTTCTGAACGAAAAAAATTATAACAGTGGAGTTGTCTGGTTTTCAAAGAGCCCTTCAATTCAAAATAATGTTTTATAATGTTTGATTAATATTATTATTATTATTTATTTACAATATAACTAATATGAGATGTTATTTTTACGAGTAGTCCTAAGAAATTAATTATCATTTAATTGATGCAAAATAGATCAATAACGACAACTAGTGCTAATAGTCAGTTCTAACCCATATTAGTCGTTTCGAATTATAATGGACAGTTGTAAATACAAACTTACTTAGTTCCTAAACGAGGAAAATATGGCAATAATAATCATTTTTGACTTCTATCTACTTGTCCAAAAGTTTCGATCAGTAACTTTTTGAAAACAGATTTGCCTCTACTAAGTACTTTAAAGAGGTCATTTTTTAAATTTATCAATTCTTATTATTTTTTTTTTTTTTGAAGAAACTACCCAAAATTTGACAAAAGAGACTTGGAAACTATTATTATTTTGATACGATCTTTATGAAAAATCAAACAAATATAGAAAATAATATGAGAAAAATGTTGGCTCAAGAAAATTTTGAAAATGTGAAAAAAAAATTTTGTATATTTTTTAAAATTTTTTTTTCTTTAATATATTAGATAAAATAAGTAAAGTATAGCAAAGTAAAGCGAAGTGAAGTAAAGTATAGACAAGAAAGACATACTTCGCACCACGGATATTCTTCGTTCTTCGGGTCAGATACTCTTATTGAGTGTGTTGAAAATAACAATTATTATAAATTGTTCTTTATATTATTAACTTCTTTCGTAAATTTTATACAGTAAATAGTTAACGAAAATAAATTGAAATGGTTTATATATTGACTTTAATTATCTCAAATACATTTTTACTAACTATCTATGATCTTTTCTGGATGTTTTTGAATTATCTGTGTGCAACACTTATCGTTAATTCTGTGCGATATTCTAGAATAAATTACATTCACGTTATTCACCGAAGAGTAGTTTCGAGGGCGTTTCGCGTGACACTCGTGGACGACACGGATTTTCGTTGAACTGTGGGTATGATAATGAAAAGGTTTTTAAGTATTCACGGAAAATTAAAAGCTTTTAGCATTTTTTTCAATGGTGTTCGCGGAATTCAGTTGGGAAATAATAATGTAAAAACGAGAAGATAGACGTTCGTGTTCACCACGAGTATTTCAAAAATTTCTTGCAATTTTCCGGCGTTCGAATCTCGGAAAAATAATGGAAAACCGTTACTTAGTTATTAAATAATAATACGTCTTTGGGACCAGGACGGAAAGAAAAAGCCAAAATGCTATTTATTTTTCATTCCGCACAAAAACGCAACAGAGATTGACTCCCGACATAACTCGGGGGTGGAAGTTTTCTTTCTATTTTTCTTTTTTTTTTTTACATTATTATTTCTACGAGGGATTGCTTGAAGCAAATAATTGTTTCCGGTCCGAGAGAATGACAGCCGTCAGCGTTGGTGGTGGCGTGCAAACTCAGTACGAGAAAGAGTTAGAAAAGAAACGAGAAAATGAAAATGTATCGCGTTCACAGTATTTAATGTGTCTCATAATGTGGCACCTACAACCAGTGTAGAGAAAGGGTTCTCAACCTGGGGGGGGCGCACCCCCACAGGGAGGCGTCACAAAATTTCACATGAAACCACGGAATATGAAAATGTTGTAATCTATATTTTGTTTTTTTGTTTTTTGTAAGTAGGTATGCGATTGTCGGTCATCATTGTGTGACAACTAACAATACTATTTTCAATAATTAAAGAATATTATTGATTTATTTTATTCAAGTTAATACCCAACATTAATAATTAAAGTCATAATGTATTTATATATATTTTGTAGGTATATAAAATATTATAATTCAATCTTATAGTAGTGGAAAGGGGGGCGTGACCCGATATAATAGTATAAAAGGGGGCTGGACCTCAAAAGATTGAGAACCCTTGGTTCGATGTTAAACGTTTTTCACCCACATCTGAGATGTGACTTAGCCAAGGGGCGAATTTTCTTAAAATTATATTTAACCTCCTTGCAGAGTTCCACCCGTTCATCGCCGCCGCTGCGAAAGATCGCGTGACTTTACCTAAACAATCAAACCCATAATCGTTTTCGCAGTCCAAACAAACACACACACACACGCACGCAGATGACGGTCGGAGGTCTTAAATTATTATTTCAGTTTTAACCCTAGTGTCGGATTGGTGTTTGTTTTCTCCTCGTCGTGTACGGCCGCCGCCAGCCTGAATCGTTTAATATAATATATTGTGACTTTTGAGCAGCTGCGTGCACTGTGCCCCGGCCTCCTCGCCCTTATTTAATAAATACACTTTGTATAATATATGCCCTCCTCTCGTGGATAGCAATATTATAAAATATACCTGCGGGGCGGCGACTTATCGATTCGACCTACTGCATCGTACACACACGCACACAGTGGCGTAATTCGATCACGACCACGGGGAGGGGGTGGGAGAGGCATTTATTTATTTATTTCTTAAAGAAGAAAAGGAAATATTTCTATTTGAAAACCGATGGAAAGCGCTCAATGATTACCGGTGGAAGTCAACTGCATTTCAAAATAGTAAAAAATCATCCAATAAAAACTGGACGGTGTAAAAAATATTTATAAGTATATTTTGTAATAACAAATTTTGAGTTGTATTTGTTTTTGTTCAAACTTTTATACGAAAACTACTTGTATAGAATTTTATCACCCTAGATTTAAAGTCTAGTCATGCCACTGCATATAGAACGTCACAAGTAGAGAGGATAATTATGAATATTTCCACGTCATCAGTGAATAGACCAGCAAATCGTGTAATTTAGCGAGAAGAAGAGTGTATCGAAATATTTGATGTACGTTCTATTGTTATTTAAGGGGGGGTGAGGAAGCATGATTCTGGCAGCTCACTGTGAAATGTAAGTATATATATTCCCCCCGTTTCCAACCCTCCCCCCCACGGTACTTCTGAGTACGACACTACTCGCGTGACAATATAATATTTTACATTTAAGCACGCGTCGTAGTGTCGTCTGATGGGTCGAGAAATCGAAGCAGTCAGTCAATGTCGAACGGCGTTCGCGGAGAGAAAAGATTTTTCACCGACACCCCACCACCATTATAATATGTAGGGGTATCTACACCGTCACGCGACGCAATCGTGGCGGTATATCAAAGAGATCGCGAATACTCGTCCCCCGGAGGTTACGATATTGTATTAATATCGCGTTCATTATGATAATACACCGTGAAGTGATAAATAAAGATAAATATAATCACTGCAGATCGCAGCCGTCGAGGCACATTTCACGCGGATCGAGAATGGGGGCGTGCCTCGACGCGCGTGAAGATGATATAATATTTTATCATCTAGTAACGAGACGGCATCAAGAAAACGGTGTAATAATTTTGGGATCTAGATCAAAATCCCAACAATTCAAAATCGCGATGGTTTAAAATCCAAGCATTTCAAATTTTGGATTCTGAGTGTTTTTACAATGATGATTATTTTATTTTTTATTTTTCTGTGAACTCTTTTTCGAATCGATTTAGTTGTCCAAAAGTTTCGATCAGCAAATTTTTGAAACCAAATTTGCCTCTAATTGAATACTTTAAAGAGGCAATTTTTTTAATTTCTCAATTCTCCATTTTTTTTTTTTTAAATTACACAAAATTTCACAGAAATTACTCGAAAACCATCGTTTTTTTAATCCAAGCTTTATGAAAATTTAAACATACAGGTAGATAGACAATAATACTAGAAACATTTTGGCGCAAGAAAATTTTGAAAATGTAAAAAAAAAATTTTGGGCATTTTTAAAATTTTTATTTTAACTAAAATAATTTTTAGTTTAACAATTTTAAGTTCAATATTTTAAAACTGATATAGTTATTTTGTATTAGTTGAAACTCTACTCAGAATCGTTTTATTGAAGTAATGATTTTTTGTTTCTTTAAAATTCAACAAACGTGAAAGTGTATTCCACCGGAAATGCGAAGAACACTCCAAGGTGCAAAGTACATACTTTTTTAACGATATAAATTTCAAATTCGAAATAAAAATATGTTTTTAAAAACTATTTAATAAAACCCATACATTTCAAATAATATTAATAACTTTTTTTTTTTTTTTAATACGTTTTTCGGATAATATTAATAAAGTACAATTTAAATTTAATTAAAATTAAAAAAAAATTAGATTTAATAAAGTGCAATTTTAATTAAATATCAATGTTCTTGACAATATAATATATATATATATATATATACGATCTCGAATTTTCAAAAAAGAATTAAATAAATAAAATACAAAACTCGACCGATCGTTTAGAACACGGCAAAGTTCGAAAATGACGGTTTTCAAATCAATTAATTGACATTAATGATTGTGATAATAATAATTATTATTTATAATTACCATTTTTCAATGAAAAAATTTAATCGGATATAGATCAATGTTTTGGAAAATGTACTTTTTCACATTTTACACTTTGTACATTTTTCACTAATTTAAGTAAAGGTGTTCACTATGTTTCCTGCTATAATAGTAAAATCAAATTTTTATTTTTCATGAAAACATTATATTTCGACTACGACGATACTATCACGAAATATTTCAGAAAAATTAATTTCCAAAAAATGTTAGAACCCTAGTTTCAATACAATGTCGTTCGGCTGAAATACATTTTAGCGTTACTTCCAAAACACACTTTATGCACGGTCACGAGACGATTTGATTTTTATCGTACACCGCGGGGATGGTTTTAATTTGATTAAAAGGTTTAACTGTGGCCGGACGAGCGACGATCGCGCGTATAAAGGTGTACAACGGCAGACACGTCAGGTGCGAGCCTACGGTTGTAAAACGTACGCGAGTATTCGAAATTTATGCAGACGAACAAAAACGGTGTACAAATCGTTTATAGCGTCATTCAAGGAAATAAATTATACTACAGACACAATTTTGAATCTAAACTTTATGAAAATTTAAATATAGAAAGGCAATAGTATAAAAAATATTTTTGTGCAAATAAATTTTGAAAAAGTGAAAAAAAAAATGGAATTTTTTTATAAGACTTTTTTTCTCATCGAAAAACTTCTTTTTAGCCGAGTAAAAAACACATTTTTTTGTTGCCTTAACAAAACTTTATAATTTTCAAGTAAAATCATCGTGACTAAACTGAAGTTTTACTTAGAATATCATTATTGAAAAATAATTATTTATCGTTTCTTTAAAATGCAATACACCCACAAGGAGTATCCCACTTGAGGTGCAAAATGTGTCCTTTTTTTTTCTAGGTTTAAAACGAATTTTTTTTTAAAAAAAAAGGTTAATTACCATCCTAGATTAATATTATTATTATGTATTATAGATAGTATTGGAAATCACACAAACGTGTGACGTATAATTTATAATGTATGTGGTTACACATGGCTTAACTATAGCTTCTACCTTCTACTCAACCCTCACCGGTTGGCCATTGACATAGTTGTTCCCTATCTCTTCCGCCACTTAATGCAGTGTTCATTGACCGAAGCGTTCGCCAGACGTTAATTTCATTTGACACACGTGTTTGCGGCGAGGTACATATTATTATTATCATATTATTATCACACGGTGAAAAGACGAACGGCGACGAAAGCCACGATAGGTACGCGTGTCCTTTGACCGACCGTCTTTCTCTAGTGGAACGATCTACGGCCCGATCCGACGACACAAAAGCGCGAAAATTTCGGGAGAAAATTTTAACTTGACGGCTGACATACGTGACCTGGGGGGGAGGGCACAAAAGGGTACTGCACTTGCATCCCTTAGAATTTTCGCGGAAGTACAACGTTATCCTAAAATTTCTAGATTTAAATTTTAAGATTAGAAATATTTTTTATATTTGAAGTGGAACAAAGAAGCTACTGTTTCATTTTTTACTTTTTTTTCGTATGGAAATATGGAAATACTTGTCCAAAACATTCGACCAGCAACTATTTTAATCACAATTTGTCTCTAGATGACATTTTTAAGAGGTAATTTTTCGGTAAATTTGGGAAAAACTACCCAAAATTTGACGAAAACTGTTTTGAATACATAATGTATAAAAATTTAAATATAGATTGACAAATTATTAGGTTAGGTTAGAAAATATGGAACGTTAACACACTAATTAATAGAATATCTGGGATATCTTTATAATTTAACAAATTCAAGAACATTTGGAATACTCTGCTTAAAATTTTAGCCACGAATATCGTGAGTTGGTACGAAAATTTCGAAAAAAATGAAAACTTAGACGACACTTTATTTATACAAATTTTAGTTTCTAAATGGATCGAAGAAGCAAGTACTTTTAAAATGAAATTTGTTTAATTTTTTTGAAAAAGTACACGGTATTTTAAAAAGGTTATTTTTCGAGAAACTCAGATGTTTTGATGAGTGTGAGAAAAAAATTCAAGTAGAAACGGCCAAAATAATCCGTATACTAAATTTTCGTAAAAACAATATTAGTTAATTTTAGCCCGAATTCTAAATTCTAGTTGATTAAATTCTGTTTGGAATCATGTAGGATTTTCAGTTTCTCTGTATGAAAATATTAAAGAGATCTAAAATCCAATCAGGTACGTACACATTTTAAGAATATCCTCAAATAGTTTTTTAAATCAGAATGTAGTGATTTTATGTATTGATATTACTACTAAAGAAAAATCCAACTTAAATATTTTATTATTTAAACAGTTACAGCCCACTTTTATAATACAATAACCCCTAAATGAGCCTGTAACTTCTATTTTCAACCTGATTAATTCTGGCGCCCCCAAGGTGGGTGATATCGTCCACTTTGGGGAACATTGATCTGTATTATTCGAGTAAAATTGTCTAATACAAAACAGAATCACATTATTAAAAAAGTCATTTATTCTTTCTAATATAATATAACACATCCTCCAAATCTCACCTGAGGAGTGAAAAATACCTATAGTGCGAAGTATGTTCGGTTTTTTTTCTTTTCAATCAAAGTGTCAAATCTAAGATTAAACTACATCTATATAGATAATTTTAAACGATTTGGCAAATGAGACAAGATTTTCAAAAATTATAAAATTATTTCAATTATAGTAAAATATCGAAAACTTTCCATTGATTTTTTTTAGGTTTTCAAAACCGTCAATCTAATCAACGTCAATTTGTACGAGCGCGAAACGTGTGACGAGAATTGCAACGAGTACTTTATCGTCGTGAATTTTGCTACGTGGAGCTGGGGGTGGGGGGGGCGTTTCCCGAATAGTCCGAAGCGTTTACCCTCTTCCGCGAAACACCGTTTAAATTAATAGAGGTAAATCTGAAAATTCGCTTCGGTCATTCAATTAAAGTCGACCCGGGCAAACGTCCCGGCGTGCAACGTAATTAATGGGTCTGTGTTCTCGAACGTTCATTAACTCACCGCCACCATCACGGATGCAGTGGTTTTCAACCTTTTTTTTTTTTTTTGAATTACAACCTCCGATTTTTTGTTTTAATTATAATTTTCTTCCCCTACACAATGCGTTCCTTTTGGGCGGAACGAAGAAGATAGTGTTTTTACAATGATTTTTATTATTTTTTTTATTTTTCTGTAAACATTTTTTGATATGGAAATACTCGTCCGTACTTATTAATTTCAACTTTAGACTTTTTAAATCACAATTCGCCTCTATACGGTACTTTTGAGAAAGTCGTTTTTCGAAATTCACAATGGTTTTCTCAAAATTTTGGAAAAACTACCCAATAATTGATAAAAAAAAAAAAGCCTCGAAATCTATCTTTTTTTAATCCAAATTTTGTGAAAATTCAATTATAGATACATTATATTATTCAATTATAGTCCATACAGACACAATAGTCATATAATGTGTCTATATCAGCGTTTCTCAAAGTGTGGGCGCGACCCACTAGTGGGTCTCGAGTCAAATTTGGGTGGTCGCAGGAAATTGATTTAATTATATAAATTCTCAAAAATTACGTTTTCAACCAAACTTCACCGTAAAAATAATGGAGTGGCACATTTGCATACATTTGTAAAATTTTATTCATTATTATTAACCAATTAATTAATAAATTGATAAAGTATTAATTTAATTTTGATTTTTAAGAACTACCTTTTTATTCTAAAAATGTAAAACTACGGGTGTCGTGATAGGTTTTCGAAGTAGAATTTGGGTCGTGGTCCTAAAAAGATTGAGAACCACTGGTCCATATGAACACACATATAATTATAGATAGATATGAGAAATATTTTGGCGCATAAAAAGTTAAAAAATATGGAAAACGAGTGTTTACATTTTTTCAACATTTTTGTCATGAAAAATTTCCTTTTTTTCAATTAATAATAGAATATAAATCTGGCCGATTAAAAATTATTATTATTACCATTTTATTGTTATAATATCAAAATCATTTTTAAGTAAATTTATCTTGAAAAATTACAGCTCCGCGAAAAATCCTCTAAATGAAGAAATGATTTATCGTTTCTTTAAAATTCAAACCACCCATCAATAGCATCCCACCCAAGGAGCAAAGAATACAAATGATGCAAATTACGTTCAGTTTTTTTGCCGATGATGATGTTTATTATTATGTTCTTTTTTACTTATCCAAATGTTTTGACCAGTAGTTTTTTGAATCACGAATCACCTGTGTTACTTTTCAGAAATAAATTTTCGTGATTCTCAAAATTTGAGGAAAACTATTGAATACATGATAAAATATTTGAAATTAAAAAAATTATAAGCGCATATTATGATCAATGACCGAAAGGTACGAAATTATTATTTTGAAAATTATGTAAAAGTAATATTTTATATAAAATTTATACGTTTTGTATATACAAAACAAAATAAACTCGGTATTTAATACACACATTTTATAAATATAATTAGGAATCTGAATTTTTGAGAAAAATCTTAAAATTGAGAATATTATTTTTGGAAACAATTAAACTCGGGAAAACAGTTTTGGAAAGTGTCATACAGTCGAAAAACCGACCGCTGCAGAAACACACGACCGACAAGGCCGGATTAAGTGCTCAATGGGCCCTGGGGGGGGGGAATTTTATATGGGGCCCTTTTGACAAAAAATTCTTTGAAAATCTTCACGCTTCGCTCGCAAAAAATAAATTTTTCTAACTAATTTACAAACTTAACTTAAAAATTATTATCAATGTATACATTTTATACGTCTATAAGAGTATTAATTTTTATTATAATACAAGTCAAGACTGCCAAATTAATATAAATAATAATGCATGATAATACAAAGTTTAGTGATAAGTTTTAAATTTATTAACATGCCAAAAAAAAAAAAACAAAAAAACAAAAGGTAATATATTATTATAAAACAAAAACTATTTTACTAAATAAATTTTTTTTCTTGTTTTACTTGAAGCCATCTCTCTTAGTACTTCATTTACTTCGCGGGAAAATGTGATTAAGTCTAAAACTGTATGGGCCCTTGTCACTTTGACAAATTTTGGTGGGCCCCCGGGCTGCAGAACCCGGCTACACCCCCCCCCTCTTAATCCGGCTATGACGACCGACCTCGCACGCGTAATATGATATAAACGGTCATTCGTGCGCGCAAAACGTCGCGGTTTTGACCGAAAAAAGAAACTTGCGCGGGAAAGGTCGACCGTCTTTCCGGACGAGAAAGTTTTTAATGAAATTTGAACGGGCCGACCGCCGTGTCATTTCGACAGCCGATATACCAGACAGTACACGGTTTTCGGAAAACGAGCCGAAATGAGAACACAAAAAACGGTGACACCAAAAGTGCACATTGAAAAGATCACGAACGCGTTTTGCTTTTCACGCAGGACGAAAGAATTTAAATCGAACAAATCAAAATATAGTACTTTAAAATGACACACCGGAGGACAGCGTTGAGAATCGCCTGGATAAATAATTTACTACCTTTTATCATATTATAATAATTAGATAATTAAAAAAAAAAATCAATTAATTATATTTTTTTCATCTTACCTTGGATAAATAAAAGCATTAACTAATTACATTCGTTTAGTTAAATTATTTTTAATATGATTTTTTTCCATTTTGAGTGCACCGAAGAAGCTATTGTTTTCTTCTCTTTTTTGTTTTTTTTTTTTTTTTTTTTTTTTTTTACAATGTAAAAAAATTAATTTATTTATGTTTTTTTTACA
>JAIPRM010006017.1:0-12014 GCA_025469315.1 Stegophylla sp. TES_Ste_2020 | reverse complement strand
AAACTTTTGGAAAAGTATTTCTAAACGAAAAAGTTTTAACATAAAAAAAAAAAAAAAGAAAAAAAAATAAATAAATAAACATCATTGTAAAAACACTAGCTTCTTCACTTTGTTCAGAATCTAAAAATAACTTATTTAGATCATTTTACAGCTATTAATAAAGAATATGCAAATACAATAAGTTTTGAATCTTCGTATTAGTATTTAATAATATAAATTTTGAATTTATAAATTTGTTCCTAATTCATATTTTTTTGCCATTTTAAAATATTGGTTACAATTGGCTTTTAGCCTCAAAAGCTTTGGTTATTGATTTGAGAAATGATAAAATTATTCTCTATGTAGTCGAATTTCCCAATATGTCCATGCAATAAGCCTTATAAACAATTATGTTTTTAGTGTTTATAAACCACGAGTGTAAATGTGGTCCTTTTATGGATTCATCTAAATTGTTTGAACTACCTAAACAACTAGGACCTGGATTAGTACAAAAAGTTCTAAAGGACACAATACAACATTTAGTGAATACAGCACATGATATACAATCAGTAACTACATTGATAAAAAAAGAGGGTGATAGTACATGTACAATAACAGGTAAGAAAAAAATGTGTGTGTGTAAATGTCTAGTAAAAGATATTAACAATATTTCTCTGTATGCATGTGGTTTTCTTGTAATCTTGAGTTGTATTAATAATTTATTCAAAATTTATAATTTGTACACAGCTACCTACGAAGGAAAGTCTAGAGTTTTTAAACTTCCCAAAATTGAGAAATCTGATGAATTCTGGGATTACATTAAAACTCTCTTAGAAGACTTATCTTGTTGCAAAAATTTGTTGAGTCCTGCTTTGAATGTTTGTTCTGAATGTAAAATGGAAAAAAGTAAAATAAAATGAATATTATGAGTTAAATTTTTTGAAATTAATATGACACCATAATTCTTATTTTAGATGTCAACAAAGTAATAATAAATGATGATAAGAATATAAAACGACATGGTTCACCCGAGAGTTCAACTCCTGATGATGTTACATTAATCACAAAAAAACCTCGAGTAACAGAACCTGAAATGGAAGCTGCATCATCAACTACACCAACTGAAGGACCATCAAGATTACCTGTTGATCCTGCAGACTGGTCTGTTGAAGATGTAATACAACACATAAACTGTGTTGATATACAATTAAATACATTTGCTGATCTTTTTAGAAAACATGTAAGTTTTATTATTATTATTATTTATTATTATTTATTTTTTTTTTTCATAAATAATTTAAAAAAAAATAGTTATTGATCGAAACTTTTGGACAAGTATTTCTATATGAAAAGTTGTGCACAGAAAAAAAAAAAATAAATAAACATCATTGTAAAAACATTAGCTTCTTCACTTCATTCAGAATCTAAAAATTTAAACCAATTTATACTATGTTTATTATTTCAGGAAATTGATGGTAAAGCTTTACTGTTATTAAATTCAGATACAATGATGAAATATATGGGACTTAAATTAGGCCCAGCTTTAAAACTTCAAAATTTAATTAATAGATTAAAACCACGAAGGAGATAAAAGTAAGCCTTTAAACATAATTTAAATTTATAAATAAATAGTTTTTACAACTAGATTTACATACTACATAATATATTATTATGACTACAAATTTTCAAAAGTACTGAATGTACAAGAATTATTTTGATGTACAATTTTAATGTTCCACCCACTTAATAAAACAAATTAATCAATTAGCTCAATATTGTCCATTTTTGTTAGGAGTACTTCTCAGCGATAACCAATTTTCATCCTGTTCAGCCAAACAAAATGCTGCTTTATTTATATCGTTTATATTGACTTAATTGTGTGCACTCTGCTGCGTGTTACACAGTCTGTTTTACGTTTAGTGTATGATATTAATAAATAACAAATCTTCCATGATTTTCAAGAGAATGCGAATAATGTAAAAAAAAAAAAAAAAAATTGGTCCATTAGCCACTACGTGGAAGAATTATTAATAAAAATGAACTATACAGAGATAATTGATTAAGATCTAAACTTTTAAAACAATTAACATTGGTTAAGTATGTGACAAACCCTTGATTAGTAACCTACCTTCCATATTTATATTTATAATAATATTACATCAATTAGTAATGTAAAATTCAAATATGGTGAAGTTAGTGAAGTTATTAGGTATAATTAAGCCAATGTCATCTGAACAGAACTAAAATGATAAAAATAGTTGATTGATTATTTATTTATATAGACATAATAGATTATAATTTGGAATATTTCAGTAATATTACACAGTTAACTAACTATTATCTAAGATGATTGTAGATGATCCTCATTGTGGGTACAATTTATGTACTTTAAAAAAACTATTCTTAAATTGGAACTTTTGGACAATAGGTACCCGTTTAAAAAATTCTGTATGTAGATGATTGGCCCTCATTATAATCATACACAGCCACAATTGATCCCCAACTTTTTTTTGTGTGAGACAAAATTTACTTTAATTTTTTGAGACAAAATTTAAAATAAAACCAATGAGCTACAAAGAAAAAAAATTCAAGCAATCTATAATACTATCTATTATACAATCTATATATAATCTATAATTTCTAATGATACATTTTTGAACTTATAGATCAGGGGTGGATTGGTTCAGGTGGCTAGCCGGCGATTGCTGGTTAGTTCATTTTCTGTATTTAAGCTTGTGTCTCCAGTTGAATATGACAATTTTGTTGTTTTTAAATGAAGTTGTTAATTTTAGAATATAACTGACATAATGTTATTGTTTTATGGAATTATATTTTAATGAAATCAAATATTCATTATTTTTAGTAAATCTTATCAAGTATAAACAAAAGCAAAGACAATGGATCATAAACAAGCGCAGATCTTGATGGCTGAAGGGGTAGAAATTTAGGTTGTTTTCTTCTGATATTAGCATTTATAGAAATTTCTAGTAAGGGAAGGAAAAATGTTTAAGATAAAAAAAGGTCAAAATTAATATAACAAAAAATAAATATTTCCAAAACTTAATATTACCAAACCCAAATATGTAAATGCTTCACAACATATACAAAATTATTTTTAATCATTTTAAGTTAAATTTATCCATCTCAAAATGTTATAATCATTTCATAATTCCAAAGATTTTATATTATTTTATTTATTTATTTATTTATAAATGGGTATGAACCATTAGAACTAAAAGTATGGTGAGTGATAATAATTACATGACAAATATATTTAGACCAGCGGTTCTCAACCATAGGATTGCGACCCAATTTTGGGTCGCAAATAATTTTAAATGGGTCTCTTAACAATTTACAATGTTGTTGATATAATATTTTAATTTTGGACTACCAATGTGAAATAATTTTAAAAATAGTTAATGAAACTTCTTTTGTAAATTATTTAATAAACAAGCTTATAATTTATCATTTTGGATGTTGGTTTTAAATAAATAAATAAATATATAAAGAATAATAGTTTCTTTTAGTTATGATAATTGGAAAAATTAAGTGGGTGTGAGAAGATGCAAGAAAAATTAGGTAAATATCTTAAGTCACCAAAGGTTAAGAACCGCTGATTTAAACAAATTAATATATATTATTATTATTACTATCTTACAAAATTTTGAACAATGAATTTTAAATTTGGTAAAAATAACTTCAAGATTCACTCACATATTTTTCTATCTATGGTCCAAGGACGAGCTTGTTTGTAGGTAGGTGCTACATTTAAACTTGTAAATATCGGTTAATTTTTACACAATTATTTTTAATTAATATTATTATTAGTTACCACCTAAAAAAATATTTATTTTTTCCATTTTTTAAAAAATTTGGATTAAAATATAATAATTAGGTATTTTTTTTACCCTCCATAAAACATTTGGCGTGTACATATAATTAATAACTAATATAAATATAATTATAATACAATATAAATTATAAAATAAATTTTTAAATAAAGTACTACATCAGAATTTTTCTTTGCCCTTATCTTTACATACTATCTTAAGTATCTATATTTAAATGGATCTTTTTGTCCACAAGTCGATGTTAATTGATATTGTATTTATATTGGTCACAATTTGAGATGAGTATAAATTAATTGCCTAATATTTATAATTTATATAGATAGCATTTATATTGGGAAAAAAGTTTGGGGGTAGGAACTGTAATAAAACTGGTTCACAAAAACCGGTTTTATACAAAATAAAATGAAAAAACTAAACTGAATAGTTAAAAAACTGAAACCGAAACCAAATATTTTTCTTAGAAAAAAAACGTTGATAATTTTCAATTTGCATTACATATTAGTAATTGTCATATTATTGTTGATAATATCAGCAATCATTAATTTTGTAGTGTACAGTTTCAAAGCGGACAAAGTTATTGTCACAGGACATAGAAAAAAATTCAAAATTCTATTTCATAATGTATTATTTATATTTATAATGATAACAAAATATCAACCAAATGGAGATTGGAAATTACACATTTCCTAATATATATATATATATACATATATAAACATCTTACGAAACCAAAACAAAACCGGTCTTGGAAACCTTTTAACTAAAACCGTAACCATTAAATTAAAACCGAAACTGATGCTGATAACTAAACTGATAAAAGTTAATACAGTTCTTACCCATGGAAAATTTAGCTCATAGGAGAGGAAACTGCGCATTGAATTTTAATTCTTGTCGGTTGTGTATTTGGTGTATTTTGTCATTTTAATTAGTTTTTGGCCTTTGAGCCTCTCTTTAGACACCTGATTTATAAAAATTGCGGTTGGTTTGTTACTCTACTAGTCCACCTTTGGTATAGACTTTATAACTATTATTATTTATTATATAACTCATGTTTTACTAGAAAACATAAGGTAACTACTATTTTTTTTTTTTTTTTTTTTTAATTATTCAAACTATGTACAGTATATTATTACTTTAATAAATATATTAATTTATTTGTTTTGACTAATAATTATGTATCTATTTAGATTAATATTATATTAAAATAAATAATTAATTTTCTTTTTAGTATTTTAAAAGTGTATGCATAAAAAATAATTGGGACCAATTATCAGTGTATAAAATATTTTACGGGTACAAATTGTCTAATTACCCTAAATTAGCACCAAATTAACTAAATTATTTAAAAATAAATATGTTTTAATTTTATGTATATATTATGGATACAATTATTATATTATGTATTTAGTCCAGATTTTTAAATAAAAAAAAAAGAAATGATAAAATATGATGCTAATATGCTAATATGCTGAACAAATTGTTTGATATATTCTCTATAAAATATAAAAATAGCCAAGAAATCTTAAAATAATATGCTTTTAATATGAAAAAAAAAAATTCGATATAAGAAGATTTAGAACACTCTAAATATAAAAACAATTATAAAACATATAACTAAATATAATCATGTTCTTGATCAGTGGCGTAGCCAAGATTTCTCAATGGGAGTATAACTTTTCTTATGTTTAGTAATTTAAATTTATATTAAATGTTTGTTTGTAATGTTAATTTTAATTTTTTTGTTGTTTAAAAAATAAGCAATTTTATTTTTTAATTGTGTTTTAACACTCATATTATGAATTGAATAATTCAATGTAACTTTAATTAATTTTAATATATTTTTTGCTCTTTTTGTATTTGCTTATATTTCCGTTTGCTACATTTGCATTTGCGTTTTTGGGTTCACTCTTTTGCTTTTGTTCTTTTGTATTCGTTCTTTTGACAGGATATCCTATAAATTCTATAAATTAAATTATTTGCATTTCTGACTCCCATAAGACTACATACACTGAAAAATGATTTTCCAAAATTTAAATCCGGACTCTAATTATATATAATACATTATATTAATACTAACAAATGAACATTCAAAACAAATTATTATAATTTGTTAAACTTAATTACATTGTAGTTAATATAAGAATAACTAATAATTTACTTAAAAATGCATTTCACTGTGCAAATCACATTAAACTAAAAAGTTAGTCTGTATGGCATGACATATACTTGACCAATATTACTATGAGATAAATCGATGTAAAAGTACATTTTATTATATTATTATTAAAATTAATATTATTAAAACAAAAACATTCATATTTTATGCATTGAGTAATATATACTTCTTTTTATTTTTATTTACTTAAGTTAAACCAAAATGGTAAGTAGATTTAGATCTAAATATTTAAAAGTACACTCAGAAGCTGAAAACATAAATAAAATAATTGTTTTTATTTTCAAAAAACGCTGAAAATTTATAAACTGATTGAGAAAGCAATATAATATATTCCTAGAAAATATTTTCTAAATTAATTATATTTTTTCAACAGTGTTTTATGCAGTCTATTCTGTTAAAAATATAAATTATTATAGTTCATAATTTGCCTTAATTTATTCTGGAAATTTTCAAAAAAGTTTGTTTATTCAATATTATTAGAGTTAAACTTCTTTTTCAATTATGTTATAATTAAGGAGAAAAAAAATTATTTTGTTTTTGTTTGTAATTATAATTATTATTATTTATGTATTTCACATGCAAAAATGAATTGTATTTTTCAAAATGTAAAATATTATAAGTTGATTGGTGCTTAGATAAATAGATGTTTATTATAAAATTAATTTGAGGCATATTGAATAATATTTTTGTTTAAAAATGTTTTGTATATAACTTTTAATGATGTTTTCTTTCTTCACTCATTTTAATTTTATTATTTCCTTATACAACTTCTATTGGCTAATTTTTAAATATCAATTTTATTTTCTACTATTATACATGAAGAATAATATGGTATAATAAAATAGTTATATTTAAAAGTCATTTTTATTTTAGAATGTAATTTTAAAGATTATATTTTGTTGAATTTATTTAATTTATCTTACTCTTTGTATTACTGGATTAATTCATTTTTATTTTATTTTGAAGTATACATTTTTATTAATTAACTTGCATATTCATAAAATATATTTTTGAAGTGTTTTTCAGTAAGGTTTAAAATTTGTCTTAGAAAATATAGAAAATATTAATAATTTAATGAGTTCATTGCAATTTATATGATTATAAAAAATCAGAATGTTTTACATTATATAGTGGTTTTGATTGGGTATATTTAAGTTGTATATTTCAAACTATATTATTAGGTGATTAATTAATGTATATTTATTTATATGATAATTATTTCCGATAGTTTGTTATTCTCAAATTGTTATTGTACGAATATTAATCAAATATTCTGGGAACAAAAACCTCGCTTAGCAAAAACATTAAATGGTAGTCCATAATATCCTAATCCTATTAGCTAACATTATTAGCTTAATTAGTTACAAATAATTTTAATATTATTTAAAAAGTAAATTGTGATTGTATAAAAAATTACTCTTCATAATTTTGTACTTGTAACATATTTGTAACCTATGTTATTCTTCATTATTATTACTTCATTTTTTGTTATTAGCTTTAAGTTTTATATGTATCATACAAGCTACATGGTACTTTATCATGTTTCAAATTTGTATGAATAGGGATATTTTAATTTATTTTAGTGATATAATTATGATATACATTATGTTTGATTTATTTTTTATTGTACTATAATATAATATAGTATATAGCCTTAATGGGAGAAAAATATATTGGCAATTGTTTCTGTGATTTTAGAAATATTTTGATTGATGATTGTATTGAAAAATTATATTTTTAAAGAATATAGTATTTTGTTTGCATTTTTATTGTTTTATAAATAAACCATTCATTTGTTTTATTAATTATATTATTAAATGTAATTCGTTATGAAGTTCTCTTTCTAAATGTGTTAAATCTCAAAAATTGGCATTGAAAATCCTATGTTTATTTTTTACAATTTATCATCATTTGACATATTTTAATTAAGGACTTATTCTAAAATTTAATTCCTAAAATAGAAGATGGTAATCTTCAATTTCCTAACTACAAACTTATTTATATATAAACTTTATTTATAGATGAACAGTATTTGACATACATGCAGTGACATACATAAGTGGGTTGGGGTTGAACTTCTTCCTGTAAACACTTGTGTTGAAATATGATACATACGTTAATTTTTTTTTTTTTTTTTAATTTAAAAAAACGTATCAATACTTTTTTGATGTGTATGTGAAATACTACTGGAAAATTGACAAAAATGCGGTAAAATACAGCATAATTTGAAAATTTTTTATGAACGAAGAAATCAAAAGAAGTACAAATTTGTTAGAAATACCAAAAAAAAGAAATTAGTTTTTTATTATTTAGTCATAACTCCAAGACTTATTGCTATAGGAAAGCGAAACTTTCACCAACTACTAAAAGAAATCAATCACATATTTCATAAAAAATATCAAAAATATTTGACTCATTTTGGACTATGTATAGAACTTTGAAGATATTCAAAATTTCTCCTTTCTCGTTAGTTTATAATTCATAAAATATTAATGTCTTGGTATTAAGACTTGAAAATTGAACACAGAAATATACTCAAGTATTACTAACATTACTGAAATTATAGAAATTATAATTGTATAGAAATTCGTAATTCAACTTCTTATTTTATAACCGTTAAAAATTAAAGCTTGCACGAATTTTGTGGTCGTTTTTACGTAAAATAATAATTTTTTTCTATCAAATCCTTTTAAAATGTTTTATTCGTAATACAGTAGAAACGTTCTCTTACCAACATATTTCAAACATAATTTTCTAAACAGGTTATAATTTTCATGAAATTTGGCTTAATGAATAATTTTTTACTAGCGTTTAAATTTATAATTGTTTCAAATAACAAGTAATCCAAACAATAACAGATTTCTTTATTATTGCTTAATATAATATACAAAATTAATTATTTATATTTATAATAAAATAAACTTGGATTAATTTATTTATATCATGTCCTTCAATATACATTGTTCAAAATATATTATGAGCATTTTTACTTTCGATATTTATGTTCACCACCAAAAAAAATTAATATAGAACAATTATTTTCAGTATGTTTAACAATTTAATAACAGAATAATCTATGTTCATTTAATTATGAGTGAAAATGATCAGTTTTACCATATCTTTAAATTTTAAGTTCTTATTAAAGACATTACTAAGTTTAACAAAAATGAAAAATATAATAAGTAGACCTATTCATACAAAAGTTTATTTCCAATTTTCTATCATTAAAACATGAACTGGAAATTTAATGCAATAATAATGAAAAGAAGTCTTATCATTATTAGTGCTGTAATTATTAATTAAAATGTTTGTTCAAAATAATTCATATTTCTACAAATATATTTTACATAAATGGAAATATATGAAAAAATCTTTTTAAATAGTTTAAATTGTATATGATTTTGACTGAAAAAATCTTATTTTATGTGAAAAAAACAGGTTTATACAAATTCTATCTTTAAATGATCATAAGTAAAAAATTTTAAATTTTACTTCTAAATTTAAAGCAGCATATTATCACTAATCACATTCTAATCTAAGCTATTGAGTTGAGAGTTTGGGCTGTCAAGAAATTACAGATGTTAATAGGTAAGTATCACTATTTTATGTAATTATGACCAGTTTGATGCTAATTTAACTTTCAACGGCTTTAATAAAAAATTTTAACTTATAATTATCGATATTTTTTCAGTACCTTTGATAATACATAAGATATGTTTGAATTAAATTATTAGGTTTTACCATGATATAACTAAAATTTTTTTTCAATCAAAACCTTCTAAAAATTTTAATTATTTGTCTGTGCAAATAATTTCTTTCACCAAAATATTCGCAATGTAACGATGTACCGAGTTTCATAAAAATCGGCTGAACCAATTGTTTGTTTTATATGTGTTAAAGTGTATAATTTTATGTAAATCTAATGAATTATGTTTCTAATGAAATGCTAACGTTAAACAGTTATAAAATACAACTGACTTATGTTTTTCGATATTTTACCGATTTTTTGTATTAATAAATATTATTTTATGGTGTTTATAATATTGTCTTTAGTTTTAACTAAGTTGTGTGTAAAGAATATATATATATATATCATTATATAAAACAGAAATACATCATATTATGGCTATATTGAAATAAATAAGGAAAACTCAAATAAAAAAAAATATAAACGCAGAGCAAGATATTTTAAAATTTTTAGCATTTTTTCTTTATTCGAGGCAAAAATATTGTGAATAGAGAAAAATAATCTCTTTAAAATGCTATGCATTTTATAATATATTAATTTTATAAAATGCTATGCTCTTTAAAATACTAATAAAATTATTGCGGCAACTTAATCGGGTTCGATTCAATCCCCGGAAATTCGAATTTTTTTTTTTTAATCGTGACTGACTAGATGCATCACGATAAACATTAGTAAAAATTATATGTTACAGTGCATAAATGTTGATTTACGATAATTATAGCCGTTTTATTTTATTATTTTATTACGATGCTTATATTTTATTGTAATTTGAAATTATTTATGGAGTATTCATTTGGTTTATGTGAATAAATGAAAATCAATTTTCGTTTTTCGTAAATGTTGTAGGTATGTAACAAAATAATAATTGTTAGTTCACCATTTATGTTCAATTCTTCAAAACTGATAATTATTATTGTGTATTAGTCGAAGCTCTGTTTTTTAATCGTTTTATTGAAGAAATGATATTTATCGTTTCTTTAAAATTAAATACACCCGTCAAGAGTATCCCATCCGACGTGCGAAGAACGTCCCGACGAACGAAGTACACACTCTTTTTTTTATTGTGCGTGTGGCATAACTGTTTTAGTACAGCATCGGATCAATAACTTTCAACAATGTGTCTTCCGAGACTCGTGAAGTAGAACGTGCTAAATTTAATATCGCTAACATTACCTATAGAATTATAAATAATTATGAACACAACGGGTAAATTGTAGTAAATTAATTATGAGTAAATAATTGTTCCGAAGAGTTTCTTATAATAAATCATCATCATGGTTACTAAATCAGTATCGTGTAAGTTGACTTATCCATCTAGAATTTCGGAATTAATGTACTCGGAGTTAAAAAAATATTTTTAATTTTCTTTCAGTTATAGCTAAAATCAGACATCTTCAAGATTATCAACTACGACTGAGCTATAATATGATGCCTAGTCCATCAGGAATAGACATTGCTAATTGTTTAAAATATTTTTCACAAGTACTTTTGAGTAAGCTTGAAATATCATATCTATTAATATTAAATATTTTAATCATCTAATTATTTCGTATGATAATTTACTAGAGTATTAAATTTAAAATAATACCTAGCTATACACATTACACAATTTCCCCAAAGTGAAAAATAGTATGCAAGTGCTTGTATAGGCGGAACTAGATATTAGTAAATATAATTTATTTATCTAAAATAGATAAACATTAGTAAAATGCCGGACACACTTCGCAGGATGAGTGTTGTTCGCACGTAAGGGTGTGAAGCTCTTGGTAGGTGAATTCAATTTTAAAAAAACGATAAATTATTTATTTAATAAAGCGATTCTGAGCGGAGCTTCATTTAATAATCAAAAAAATAATTGTCAAATTTACATATATATATATACATTATACAGGGTGATTTTTTAAGCGTGCTCACTCCTATTTTTGGCCGTAAAAATGCAAAATTTGGGAATTTTTTTTACGGAATGTTCAAGTTACTATAAATATTTTTCATAACCCATTTTTTTCATGTCACCTTAAGGGTGTCCAGTGGAGATACAAACTTTCTTTTTTCAAATGGATACCCCCTATTTTATTTACGGAATAATTATATTCGGGTCATTTTTCTGTGAATTTTAGATTCTGAACAAAGTGTAGAAGCTAGTGTTTTTACAATGATGTTTATTTTTTTTTTTTTCTGTTAACACTTTTTCGTATAGAAATACTTGTCCAAAAGTTTCGATCAATAACTTTTTGAAACCGGATTCGCCTCTAGATTGTAC
>JAIPRM010006016.1:0-19466 GCA_025469315.1 Stegophylla sp. TES_Ste_2020 | reverse complement strand
ATACGAAAAAGTGTTTCCAGAAAGAGAAAAAAAAAGAAAAAATAAAAAATAAAAAAAAAAAATAAATAAACATCATTGTAAAATCATAAGCTTCTTCACTTCGTTCAGAATCTAAAATAAACATCATTGTAAAATCATAAGCTTCTTCACTTCGTTCAGAATCTAATAGGGGGTGCCATTTGAAAAAAAGGTAATATCATAACAGAACGTCCTTAAGGTAAGATGAAAAAAATGAGTTATGGAAAACATAGTTTTTATAGTGATATTTATAGTTATACATTTTTTAATTAAAGAAATAAAAATACTGTATTACAAAGGGATATTCGAAATTCCAATCAAGCTATACGGCTATAACTGAGCATCCAATGTAATTAATATTTTTTTTCGGAAATTTATATCATCAAAATTCAAATGCATATTACTACTAAATTACGATGTGTGAAACTCGATGTCTTTTATCAAGTTCCACTGCAATTATTGTTTTCTAAATAATAAAACTTAAAATAATTTTATGAAAAATGGTCGTGAATTTTATCTTATTCCATTTTAAAGTAACTTCTTTACGAAGGGCAACCAAAAAATATTATGTAGCGGAAGTGCTTTATAGAAGTGACTATAATTATCATGACAACCACAGTTAAGTTATTCTCTCAATTTTTTCATCTTGGTATTAAATACAAAATTCCACAAATGTGAAAAAAGAAGTTTTACTTCATTCACGCGTACGTACAATAACTGATGCAACTATATCTAATAAAATGCCAAGTCTACGCATTTACTATACTGTATTTTGTGCCTAAAATAATCATCACGTTTCGCCCCTATAATCCTATAAATTATAATATACGCATGAAGTACATGTAATATATTAAATAATATGTATCATATATAATACTATTACAATACCATCATACATTTATTACCACGTTTTGTGCCTTAACAGTGTCTCACGAAGATTCTTTTAGAGATTTTTTCTGAGATAGTGAAGATAATTTTTTTCTAAAACTTAAAGAGACCAGGATTACAAATATTTCATATTTTAATTGAATTTAATATTTTGCTAAAAAATTGTATAAATTATTTTAATTTTATTATTTTTGATTGAATTGAAGATAGCTATTTTACAGTGTTTATTTTTAGGAAAATTTTCACGTTTCATAATTTTATTACCATTAATCTCATGATTTCTAATATTTATTTTAGTTTCTTAAAAAATTCAACAAATGATTGAATAAGACTTGTAAGAAAATATGACGTGATAATATATAAAAATATTAAATTATAAAATATTGTATTGACTATAAATAAATAATTATTCTGGATACTATAAAATGTTAAAAATGATGTAATTAATGCATTTTATTTTTAAAATGTAATGTTCAAACGTCAAATTAAAAAAATAAATAAACTATAAGATTTTTATCTTTCAATTTTTCGAAAATGAAAGATAATATTTAAAATTATTTTACCAAAAAATGTATTTCAATTAAACTGTGAAATATTTGTAATCTTGTGAGTCTTATATAAAAAACAGAATTCGATAATCTCCATCATTTTAAGAGATATCGTAATGGGTAATAGACTTCAGAGTTACTGGTACGAATAAGTTAATCCCAACTCACACCGACTTTCCATACCCATCAGGGTTACCGTATATCAAGAACTGATAAGACTGGAAATTAATAAACTGGCACCAAAAGTCTCTATCACAGAGGTGGCGAACCTATTTTAGGTGTAGTGCCAAAATTTTGCAATCGAAGGTATTAAAACTATTCGCGTGCGAAAAAAAAAATTATGAACATTTTTATACACATTTTAGGTGTAGCAAGCAAAAAAATCCGAACATAATTTGCACTATATGGGTATTAATCACTCCGTAGATGGGATGTTCTTAATGATTATATTGAATTTTAAAGACACGATAAAATAATTCTTTAATAAAACGATTCTGAGTGGAGCTATCGTTACGGTGGTTACCAACGTTAAAATAAATAATATATTTTAAATATAAACATTTATTGACTATTGTGTTGCCGCGGTTACCATAATTATAATATTCAAAAAATTAATTGGTTGCTATCAAATTTTCTATAGTAACCAAATAAATAATCAAACCGAAATAAAATGACGTGAAATAATATTTTATGCTGTGTCAACCATTTGAAAAAACGATCACTTTAAATTTCCATCTGGAACTGAATTCTGTTTCAAAAATTTGCTTGTTGTAACATTTGGACAAGTATAATTGCACAAAAAAGTGTTCACATAAGAGGAAAAAAATAAACTTTATTATAAAATAATAAGCTTTTACTCTCCACGCAGAAACAAACAAAACAAAAAAAAGTTTATTAAATTTTTTCCGCGTGCCATTGAATTCATCTTACGTGCCAAATTTGGCACGTGTGCCATAGGTTCGCCACCACTGCTCTATAACCCGTTATCTTAAAAAAAAATTGTTTCATTAAAACGAAATTTTCGTTTGTTTATATGGATCTGTGTTTATTCGTTAATAAACAAATTATCAGTATCAAACTTGATCCCTCTAGTCACTACGAATCGCGTTTTGGTTATGTTGTAGCATACACTTGACCATTACACTCGCATCTAATACAGCCCTAGCTAGTTGTGTAGTTTCTTTTTTATAATTTATAGTTTGAGGTTTTCTTTAAGGTTCTTTTTTTTTTGTGGTTATTAAATCAAGTATGTTTGATTAAGAAATAAATGAAAAAAAGTGCATTGTAAAATGCAATAAATAGCCATTTAGTTTGTGTTACACTATAATAGTACAAATGTGTTAATGTATAATAATTTAATAATGTCATAAAGGTCGATAAACAACTGACACGATTACAGGTAAATATGGTAATTAATCGTTATGGCATGTTCACAAAGCATACACACACACACACACATATATTATATATATATACATGTATGACAGAGTATAAAGAAGAGTATAAATACATGACACGCATATAGGTATATATAAATATATATTATAATATAATTAATAATAAATAATTAGTAATAATGACAAGAAAAATTTAAAAAGTTTTTGGCACAAACAACGAAAACAAATCTTTGGCAAATGCGATCATATAGGAATAACACGCACGAGTATAAACATAATATTGTTGTCCCTATTGTAATATTTACGTAGAACACAACTTGTGTATGTACAATAAGTATATTCGATCATAATAATATTCGTTATAAATAAAAATTTAAATAATAATAAATAACGCGTGTTAATTCGGCGTGTAAAAATGTCGTAACGATAAAATAAAAAATACAAAAAAAAAGTCAACAAAGGATAAAATTAAAAAAAAAAGTGTATATAAACCGTATAATATGGTCGTAACATATAAATGTGTGTCTATTAAGGAGAAAGCCAGTCCAGAGTAGGGGGTGCGCGTAAGGGGTGGTTTGCCACAGTTATCGTTCTACCGTGCGGTTGGGCTGACGGCGACGGCGCAGGTTGCACTCGCGATCATCGTCGCCGCCAACAGACAGCAACTGTGGCTCCAACACCTCAGACACCGATGTCGTCTCCTGCAGTGCCACAGACACGGCTGGCTGCTGTTGTTGCTGCACCTGCAACACGCGCCGAAATCGGTCAACCACTCGCGGTAACGCCACGTTGACCAAGGCGGCCCGATCCATCCGGCGGACTTCTGCGTTTTCCGCGTCCGAGTCGATCGTTTCCGGCTTCGCCGCCGTCGCGGTTCCCGATTCTTCGTCGCCCAACAGCACTTGCCGCTCGTACTCGACGATGCGATCCCGGAGTCGGTTGAGCACGTGCATTTGCTTTTGTTGCAGTAGACTGTCGCCGTTCTCGGCAAAACTAGTCGAACTACGGTGCTGCTGCTGCTTCTGCGTACTGTCGCGCGGCGGAGAATTCGCCACAGAAGGAGGTGAGCCAGACGCGGCCGAGCGCATCAGCAGTGGCGGCAACAGATCAGCTATGCGATCGCGCACGACACGTGCCGCCTGCCGGTACGGTTCGGGCGAACCGCACGGGTCCGAGTCCAGCGATGCGACGTCCGGCGCCGGCGAGGAAACTTTCCGGTCGGGTGGAGACGAAGATTTCGTTTCGCGCGGCGACGAAGGCTTCGGGTCGGGTGATAACGGAACTTTAGCGCCGTCGTCATCTTTTCGCTGCAGTTTCAATAACATCTCGTATAATCGACTGTTCTCTCGGCGTCGTGCCTCAAGTTCGCGACGCAGCTGTCGCACCTGCGCCTGCAGGTCGTCGGTGTCCAATGACTGATCGCACTGCACTTGAGCGTCGGCCATGGCCACGATGACGGGGGTGGTATTGGAAGATAGGACTTGTGTGCGGGAAACGGTGGTTGTGGGTGATAGAGGGGCGATCGGTGTACTGCCCTTGAGACCGGATCCCGGAGCCGGTCGTCGCGGTCGGTAATGAGGCAAACCGTTGGCCTGAAGTGGTTGCCGTGCTGCAGTCTGCGCTGTCGGCGAAGTCGTGTACGTTACGTCACCATTCAAATCGTCCACCGTCATCTCGACAGACTCCGCGGACGATGAGGTCGCCTTGCCTGCTTTCGGATACTGGTTTCTGTAACGATGCCAACTCTGTCGTTTTCGTGGACGGTTGTTTTTCGCGTCACCGCCGGTCGCCTTTTTGTTGTTGGAGATGCCACAGTCTGTGAGCAACCGCCGCACGGGTTCTGCCGGCTTGTGACGCTCGTGCTCGTCGTCGGACTCGGTGTCTTCGTCTAATACGGATGAAGACGATACGTCGTTCGCGCCTAATTCCAGTTGTTCCTCTTCTTCGTCACAGCTGAAGAAAAAGTTCACTTCCGAGTAGTCCGGCAATACGGGCGGAGGCGATTTCATCGACGGCGTGGCGGCTCTCAGTTCTGTGTCCGACGGCGTCAATTTGCGCGGTCGCACCAAGATACTCCGGGGCGTCGAGGTTGCCTCAGGTCGCAACCGCTGCTGCGGGATGGATAGAGACGCGACCGCTACCGCATCTTTCCGTCGATTCAGTTGCTGTTGCTGTTGCGCTACAGACCGCTGCTGTTCGAGTGCCACGCACCGCTGCTGCTCAAGTTTTCCGATCTGCCGGTTCCGAGCCCACAGCTCAGTGTTGACCAGCTGCTGGATGGACAGCTCCAATTGCTGACACCGGGCCCGCAAACGAGCCAACTCGTTGTCAGCGCTATCGTCGTTTGTTGAGTTGACGGCAGCGGTCAGCGTGGTGTTAGTGACCAATGTGGTGGCAGCGGTCAGATCGGTGGGCGAAACGTGTGGCATCGTCTTCAACTCTGGTTCAGTGGCTATTATAGGTTCTGTACTCTCGTCTTCAGATTCTGTATCATCATCATATTCGAGGTCCTCTTCGTCGCACGGTCGCCTCATATCTTTACCCTATTATAGAAAAATAAATAAGAAAAAAAAACACTCTATGTTTTAACGAATTAATATTTTGGTGACAAACGACGGATTATAGTTAATAATATAAATACCAAACTAATATTATTATTGAAATTATTCCGCATACCTGTAGCGCGAGACTGCCGACGTCGCAGTATTCTTTAATTTGGTTTCGCAGCGTTTGCCAGCGGCGGTCGTCTTCCTCGGACTTGGACACGGGTTTAGCGGACAGCACGGCATTGAGCAGCGCTATTAGCCGCCGGTTGACGGTCATCAGGTCATTGATGGTGCGCACGGCCGACTTGGCCATTGAAGCCATTGTGGCCGCGTTCTCCGCCTCGTCATAATTGTCCACGCTGCTGCCCATCTCGCTGGCGCCCGTGTCGCTGTCCGCGCTGCAGCTGGCCGTAGGTGGCTCGCCACCGCACCGGCAACAACACCATCCGACCCGGCTCCGCGCCTCGGTGTCCGCCGTCAACTCGTCCACGCGTTGCTCCGCATTGTAAACGCGCAGTTTCAGCTGAAAATTGTCGTTGCGCAACTCTTCCAGCTCGTCCACCAACAGCGTCGTGTTATCGATGTACGTCGGCGACCTGTCGTTACTACTGCTGCTGTAGTTATTGTTGTTACCATCCTCGTCACCGCAACCGAACAGCCGCCTGCGGCGATGGTTTTGATGATGCTGGTGGTGATGATGCTGCTGCGTTTGTTGCGGATACAGCGCGACGCCTTTGTTCACCGGCAACGCCATCGTCAACGGCGACGGTCGCTGTAGAACGCCAGTGCCGGACACGTTCATCGCGGCGCGCACGTCCCACGAGTTAGAATTGTAGTACATTGCACACCACTATGAAACTCGCTACTCGCCACAACGTCTGCGCGTCATTTTGTAACGATTAATTGAAAACGATCGATCGGACGGAAATTATTGTCGTTAACGTGACGAGTACTGCACCGAAATAATACACTACCGTACTTACGTCGCGCGTTTACTGCACAGAACGACGCCGCGCGACCAACTGAAATGCATTGCAACACATACATATACGTATGCGAGCGCGTGTGCGTGTGTAATCAGCCGGAGGAAACCGAGCGTCGGCCGTTTTATTATTAGTGCGTCGGACGGTTCGGGCGGCAAGCGGAGATCAACAGATTATTATTACTGTATGGTTACACCGTGTATTTTTCTGCCGGTCGCGATGGGAGGAGTCGAGCGCGCAGTGTTCGCGTTTATTTACGTTCACACGGGCGCTCCGAGCGTACTGCTTTGCAGGAACCGCGTACGACACTGTAGGTCCGGCGAACGCGGTGCGACACTACCGGCGGCGGCTGACTGCTACGCTCGTGGGCCGCGTTGATGAAGCGCGCACACGAAAAAGCGACTCGCCTCAATTAAACATAATAATAATTATAAGAAAACGTTTTGTTATAAATTGTAATAGGTATGTTATTATTGTTCGGTGTTTTTAACGCGGTCGGTGGTGTATACGGCACGAGCGTATCGGTCAACTATAATTTAACCACTGAGGCGATTTCGACGCGTAGGCGCTTTGACATTTTAAGACGATTACGTTTTACGCTCTACCGCCGTAATCGCTTCATGATAATATTATATAAAAATCAAAACCTATAGCGCTCGGTATACGTCATTTACAGTAGTAAACACGATTATAAACGATAGTATATAATAATAATATTATGATATACCTATAATTCAATAAAATCGGTTTTATCGACCGAATCAATTTTCAATGCAAACTGATAAAACTATTTTATGTGTGCAATTAATTACAAAATAACCGATTACACGTAGCAATATAACGTATATTATCCCGTCCCCTTTGCCCTTCGAGTAGGTAATTATTGTAATGTGGAGCACTAACTAACGACGACCAAGTGTTCCGGTGGTTATCTTGGGATAAAACGATTATTTTTATTGTGAGTTATTGTGACGACGATGACAACACGGAACACGAGCGCGCGCACGTGTGAGATAAGTAAAAACGATGTCTAGAGTACTGTTGTACTACTGTATACATAATAATATTATTACAGTACAGAATAGTGCAAATTGACGACACCGCGGCTGGTAACATCTGCACGCGTGGTATTTATGCGCTTGCGTAAAAATATGTGTATACAGTGAGGGAGAGCGCGAGAGAATAGGCTAACCTCCCCCTCCCCGAACGACCGTAAAAGTCCTGCGTTCCGTTAGCAACGGGATCTGTCGCCGCCACAGCAACCCGCAGCTGTTCGAATCCCGTCCACTCGCAATGCCGCCGTCGCACTGGCTGGATGATGCGGGGACGCGACGTCGTACAAACGAGTTGGTAAATTATATTCAACTCGTTTGTGCGGACGCGCCATATCGACTCGGCCTCCGTCGGGTTTTCAAACAACGACATTATATACAAGTAGTGATGTGCGTATAAAGCAAAATTCAGTCCACTACTAGCGGGGCTACACTCGTCGCACCCCTTCGTTGTACATAGCTCTGCCACGTGACGATTCGCTGAAATTTTCAAGTATCCCCTCGAAAGAATAACAATACAATGCTTGACTTGAGGGAGAACGCAGGGAGACGGAGTACCCCTATTTTTAGTGGCAAATATAAGCGTACCCACTACACGTTATACTTTTTCAAAATGGGACGATGAGAAAAAAATGGTTGCAACCAACATTTTATACTCCGAGTGGAGCTTTTACAATGAAGTTTATTTCTTTTTTAGGAAATTATTTTTTGCATAGAAATACTTGTCCAAAAGATTTTTACAGCAGTTTTTTGGATCAGATTTTGGATTACTGAGGTACTTTAAAGGAGTCATGCAAACCAACTAGGTACTTTTAGTTCCGATAAATTTTGTTGCAACGATAACGCTTTAATATTATCCTAAAAAAAACGTTATACATCCCGCTTGTAATGGGGTCATATTTAATAATTACTATTTACGAATTTTAAATGTCAATAATTACCGGTGTGTATGGACCGCATAAAGACCATTCACCATAATTTTGAGGCATGTCGAACATTATTGGTGATTGTGAACATTAAAAACTGTAGGCATATATTTATTGTATATTCATTATTCATATATATATATTATATATATAAATATATGAGCGGTTCCGCCAAATTGAGACAAGGGTTTGATGACCCATTCTTAGAACAATGACAAATCCTAATCTTTTTTAAAATAAAATACGAGCAACAAATTTTTAAAGATTTTTTTATCCATTATTTTGGCTCTTATTTTATGGGGCATTTCATCTCAATTACCAATTTTGGATTATAAATGGAGCGAAGAGACTAGTGTTTTACATTTTTATTTTTATGTTTTACGTTTTTTATAAAAAATACTTGTCAAAAAGTTTCGAACAGTAACTTTTTGAATCAAAATTTTGCTTATTTAAGTATTTTAAGTGATAATTTTTCGAAATTTTTAATAGTGTCTCCAAAATTAAACAAAAAAAAAAAAAACTCATAACTTGAAAAAAACGACTTTAAAAGTATTTTTTAATCCAAACTTTATTAAAATTAAAGTATAATAATAATATAGAGAATATTTTGGTGAAAGAAAATTTTTAAAATGTGAAAAAAAAATGTCCTTGTCAAAATTTTTATTTCCTGTTTTCAGTTAATAGTAGGATATAAAATTGGCTTAGTAAAATAAATGTCTTATAATAATGAACTTTAATAATTTTTAAGTAAAATTGTCTAATATGAGCTGAAGCTCCTCTCATAGTCGTTTCATTGAAGAAATGATTATTCGTTTCTTTAAAATTCAAAATGTTTTTCTATTAAAACTTTGAAAAACAGCCCTCGATGATACAATATATATAATTATTATTATTTACTATATAGGTACAAATATGAAGAAATTCTAAAAATTTTCATAATTTGTTTGTTTTTCTGTTAATTTTTTTTAAAAGTCCATGCAATTCCAAGTTTTGTTCAGAAACTTTTTGAATCAAAATTTACCTCTAGATGGTACTTTTAAAAAGTAACTTTTGGAAATTTTCAATAGTTTTCTCAAAATTGGGGAAAAACTTCCTAAAATTTTACAAAAAAGACTCGGAAATTATCTTTTTTTTAATCCAAACTTTATGAAAATTTAAGTAAAGATAGATAATAATATAAGAAATATTTTGGTGCAAGAAAATTTTGAAAACATGAAAAAAAAATTTGTAAATTTTTGAAGACATGATTTATTGTTTTTTTAAAATTCAATACTCCCATAGTGTCTCACTCAAGGAGCGAAGAATACCCAAGGTTCGAAGTACGTCCTTTACTCTTTTTCGTTATCTATAATGATGTACGAGTTTCCCATATCTTATTGAGAAAATTAAAACATCGTGAGTCGCGATTTGGGTGTACATAATAAACATACACAAACAAACGTGTTAACCGCGCGATAAACCATATTATATAGTAATTAATATTTATTATAATACCAGGTTGAAATTATCTGTTTTCTTCGCTGGCATCATATTATTGAAAATGGATTAATCACTACTATTCCTCAGTCCGAGACGCAGATCGCGTGACACGTGGCGCTTGTCTAAGGTGTGTTCTCTGCTTTGATTGCTTTTCCTGGATGTCCCACGCGGGTGCCGTTCCACGCTACTTTTGGATTGTAGTTTGTAGTTATATTTAGGCGTAAACGACTGCAGCGTTTCCGGTAACTCTTCCCAGGTCACCTGTATGCCGTCTATTTTCGTCGTGCATGAATGCATAATTAATTTATCATATCTATTATATTACATTATACATACATGTGTGCTCACACAAATTCATTCGATTGACGTAGGTACATTAATTTTGGTTTAATATTGAATAAGGTAAACACCCGGTATATTATTTCAGTGATTCTCAACCGGGGTGACATAAATCAGATATAAGAGTAGCGGGAGTAGCGGGTGACCCCCCCCCCCAAAAAAAAACGAGAAAATTTTTTCAAATAAAATCTTTATCATAACTTAGCCCTGAATCCGTGCTTGTGAACAGTTTTTTTTTTTAACTTCTTAAACTCTATGATGACTAATATTAGGGACCCGTTTTGATGCGAATCAATCACTCCCCTAGGCATCGTCAAGAAATCTTGCGTACATCATTGGATATAAATTACTGATTACATTGATGGTAGGTTGACATAGTAAACAAGGGTAACATGAATTAAAAAAGATTGAAAACCACTGTATTATTCGTATATAGCTTATAGCTATATGCTTTTATTCGTAATGACAGAAATATTTTCGTCTACTCAATCATGTACGTGTACGATAATGTCAAATAATTCGTCCACGATAATGTGCAGGACACAGCAGTGAAGTTTATTGTACATTATGTACATATTAATAATACAATTACAATTAATAATATATGCATTTTATTCGAATATATCACACGTCAAATAATCATTTATAAAAGTATAAGCAGTACAAGTTGTAATTTTATTATTATTGTACGCATAGGCGTGTTTGTCGGGGGGAGGGCCGGGTGGGCACAGGCCCCTCCGGCGGACTGTGCCTTCCAAAAAATATTACCCAAAGAAAAAAAATGATGCAGCTCTTTCAATGTCTGACGTGCATATTTACAATTATTGTAGAATGACGTATAATACACATACCGTATGTGCAACAAATATATTATCATTTATTGTGTTGTACAGTACAAATTAACTGCACATGTACGGAGTTGTTCTTGCGAAAGAACATTTTCAAAATTAAGTTTTATAAAAACTAAACTGAGGAGCACTATGAGTCAAGAACGCTTGGATGGTTTATTAACCATCAGTATAGAGCAACGAATAGCTAGAAGTTTAAACTTTGATGATGTCATCGAGTCTTTTAAAATTATGAAATCATTTGATAGAAGAATGGATTTATAAATACATATTTTCTATCAATAATTCATTGCTATATATAATTACTTATAATGTATTTTAATTAGTTTTAATTGTATTTTTTATTTTATTGTTTTAATACACTTTCAAAATGCTTGTTAAAGTTTTCAATTTAAAAAAAAAAAACGATGTTTTTGTATAAAAGAAAAATATATATAAATATATAAAAGAAAATGGTTTTGTTGTGCTCCCCCCCCCCCCGGCGACTAAAGTCTGGACATGCTTATGATTGTACGTATAACGTAACGTTTTATTGTAAATAAAAAAAGGACCAGAGATTTAAAGCACTTAAAAATTATATGACATATGCGCTGTAACATGTGTTCAGGAATATAAATTATGTTCTATTATACGCTCTAAAAAAATTTAAACACAGAATGTATTTCCCACATTCCAATCACAATTCTGTACATACTTAGAAAAAATACCTTAGATTTACTTAAAATTAAAATCACTTCTCTCTATCGTAAGTATAGCTGAAATGAGTAAACCTATTTAATAATCCCCAAAGAATCATGGATATTGTCCATCAATAAATAGCAAAATAATTAGAAAAAGCAAAGTAAAGTGAAGTATAGACAAGAAAGTCTGATATCCTTCGCACCACGAATATTCTTCGCTCTTCAGGTCAGATATTCTTGAAGGGTGTGTATAATTTTAAAAAAAACGATAAATCAATTCTTCAATAAAACGATACTGAATGTTAATAGCATAAAGAACAATAATAGTCGTCATTTTCAACACACTCACCAAGAGTATCTAACGCGAAGTATGTCCAGTTTTCTTACCTATACTTAACTTTACTTTTTTTTACCTAATAATGCCAAAAGTTTTTTCATAGTCAAAAGAGCCAAAATGTTTTTCATATTATTGTGTATCTATTTTTAAATTTTCATAAAGTTCGCATCAAAAAATGATAGTTTCCAAGTCTTTTTTGTTAAATTTTGAGTTAGTTTTTTTTAAAAAAAAAAATAGAAGAATTGAGAAATTAAAAAAAGACCTCTCTAAAGTACCAATAAGAGGCAAATCCAGTTTCAAAAAGTTACTGATCGAAACTTTTGGACATATATGCGAAAAAGTTTTAATAGAAAAAAAAATTTATAAATAAACATCATTGTAAAAACTTCGTTCAAAATCTAAAATAGCAAAACCCTTAAAGTATGCAAAATTAAGCAATAAAAACGTTTGGTATCCATTTATATTTAATATAAAATAGATTTACAGCTTACTCTACTATTTTTTTATATGCTAAAAACAAATATGCAAATGCTACAAGTCATGAGCCTCGTCGATTGTTAATGTTTAAGTAATCGCGACTATAATAATATTAGCTATTGTCTTCGTTGAAGCTATTACGAGATCATTATTTGTAAGTGTATAGCTTTCAATCGATTTTCAGTGCACTGAAAAAAATGTATAAAAACAAAGAAAGTATAATTAAAATAATTATATCCATTGTGTTTTTGACAGAAACACAGAATGATGTTAACACAAGAAAAATGTTATTGACTGCCCCCCAATATATTTTCTTGCATTCCTCCTTTCCAGAAAAAATGTGCTGGTGTCCTCCCTGGGTCTGGGTCTTTTTAGCCTATTTGTAAATCCACCCCTGAATATAAAATTATTTGAAGAGATCACATTATATCCAATACTGATCGATTGTGAAGCACAGGGGCGTATTTAGGATAGTTGTTCAGGGGAGAGGGGCTAAAAAGAAATTTGACTATATAATACGTAATTAATGATTATATTTATCTACACGAATAGCATTTAATTATTGCGATTGGGGGAGGGGTTAAAACTACTCTTTGGAGGGGCTTAGCTTCTTTAGTCCTCTCTTAAATATGCCCTCCCCCCTTCACTGAAACATAATGTGAACATAAATGGAGTCCTAAGTTTACCGTTTTTAATACGCTTTGTATTAAATAGTATATAATACGTAACATGTAAGCTCTGGCTTATCTAACTACAATTTGTATCGAACTGACGCAGTTTGCTTGAAAAAAGCAGTGATGGCAACTCACTGCAACGTACAATTTGCTGAATGAAGACTGAATGAGATCGCATGCCACAGGAAGATAAAAATTTGGATTGCTAATTTATTATATGAGAATAACATTATTTACTTTAAGCGAACTTTGAACGAGTCATAACATAGATTTTAAATCATGTGCCACAAGACAAATAATATAAGGTAGCCGGCAGGCATGTATTCTACTAGCATTATCATCTACGCAATTATGACATAATTTCACATTTTACGTTTAATTTTTTTCTAGATAAAAGTTTATAAAATGTGCGACATACGTATACGTAAATTCGTCAGTGTCATGCATAAATTTCTAAAGTGAGCGTTCATTTCCTGCACACTAAACGTACTAATAAAAAAATCACCTACGGGCTACGTCATCACTATGGCCCGGAACTTGATGCATTTGCATCTTTTTTTCTTTTGCTCTAATATGTTGCTCGTTTCTACAGAAATTTGATTCATGAAACACTGAATCTAAGGTATAATTTTTAATTTGCATTTTTTTGGGAATTTTTCGATTAACGGTCATTTTATTATTATTATTTTTGGTGCATTTTTTTCATTTTTCTACTTTTTGTACATTTATTTGCACATATATTTAACTGAAATAAAACGTAAATATTTTTTTCTTAAATATAATTATCAGGTATAGATTTTTTATAAATATATATATATATATATATAGTTTTCTTTTTTCGAGTGTATAAAATATAAAATATTAATTAATGTTTAAATAATGTAATTTTTATAGTAGTAGTATAAGAATTTCGACAAAAGAAGAAATTTTTATTAATATATACATATATTTTTTTTTTGAGTGTAAAATATACAATATATTTTTTAATGTCATTTTTTAACATTTTATGAATTTTTTTAGAGTATTTTTTACATATTTTTAGGTCATCAAGTTCCGGACCCTAGTCATCACTATTAACTGGATCGCAAGAAAGATGGGATTCTCATATCTTTATTGACAAATGAACGCAATTTTCCAAAAATCTTGGGAACTTTGAATGATTTTGGGAGTCTTATCACTCCCAGCCCCCTTTAATTGAGCCAATGCAAAATATTATATTATTTATTTATTTAAATCACTTTATGGAAGAGCATACATAGGGTGATTTTTTAAGCGTGTTCTCCTGTAAAAATGTAAAAATTTTGATTTTTTTTCAGAATGTTCAAATTACTGTAAAAACTAAGTTTTTCCATAATTCATTTTTTTTATTTTAACTTAAGGATCCTATCCGAGATAAAATTTTTCTTTCAAATGGTACTCCCCAAACGCATCCACAGGAATGTCAAGGGAGGGGCAAACATTTTTTATTCTTTAGTATAAGTATTCTATAGTATTCTTTTACTCTCTAGGTATTTGGTTTGAAACTCTTTAGATTCTGAGTGAAGCGAAGAAGCTATTGTTTTTACCATGGCGTTTATTTATTTTTTCTTCTTCTGTAAACTCTTTTTCGTAAAGAAATACTTGTCAATAAATTTCGATCGGTAACTTTATGGATTCAAAATTACACCCATATAATACTGTTGAGAGGATATTTTTCAAATTTCTTAATAAATTTTCAATGCGTCAACAAAAACTATCCGAAAATTGACAAAAAACGGTAAAATATTGTAAAATTTTAAATTCGTCATGACCTGGATTTTCATAAATTTAATTTCAGTTTTTTAACACTACATAAAAAATAATGAAGCTACAAAGTTAAAACTTTAACCAACTACTAAAAATAGCCACTCGTATACTACCTCATAAAATTTTCAAAAACATTTGACTAATTTTCAGGTACGTACAAGACGTTGAAAAAATTAAAATTTTTCTTTTTTTGTAAGTTTTTATTTCATACAATTTTAATCTCTGGATTTATAATTAATATATTTTGTTAAATATTACCATAGATTATAAATAGTATTTATAATCAATGATATTACCTAGGTAATCGAAATTTATTAGTAATATATTTTAATTGTAGCTCTGTTCAGAATCACACCAATATATTTTCTACAAATCGGATTCACAAATTATTTTATCACTATTTTGAATTTTTTCTTAAAAATAAATATATATATATATATATAAAATATATAAATATATATATACGTTTAGCTGCAGTAATATTTAAAAGAAAAAGTTAATAATTATTATTAATGAAAAAAAAGTTATCGTATTTTTGTCAAATCGTACATTGACACCCATGGTTACATAATATACGTATAAACATTTATAAATTGGTATCAAAAATACTTTTGCTATGGGTGGAGGGTATTGAATTGATGGTATACTATTTTTAGTAATTCAATAATTGTTCCATAGGTTTGATATGTGGAGTTAGAATCAAATTTAGTGAATCGATAAAACTTTTATCGAGTATTGGCTTTGTGATATATTGTAACCGTGACTCACTAATTAAATACAAAGATAAATAAATTTAAATTGTATTGATAAACAAACTTGAAGATATCGAACAATATAGATCAAATTATATTATAATGGAAATGAATGTTTTAGAAATGTATTAGTCATTGAGTATGTATACAATTAGATGTTATTTTAAATTACTTAACAAAGGTATTGGTCGTTATTACTTATTTTCATCGTTAAAATGCATTGGTTTTAACAAATTTTAATGTTATTTCTAATCTTTGAGTGATATTGGTATGCATTTATTTTAACTAATTAATAGTAATTTACATTATTTAAACAATTACTAGTAAATACTTCACCCTTAACATGTTACTTTATTGCCAGTTTCTGAGTTCTTAACTACCTACAATAGTTACCATAAAGCTGCTTACACACTAGGGACTAGGCGATTCTGACGCGCGTTTCCGAGCGATTCGAACGTCGCGATTAGTCGCCCAAAATTAAACATGTACTTTTATATGGGGTATTGCACACACGAATAAGAAACGCGCGTTCGGTCGCATTGAGACGCGCATGTTTAATTTTGAGCGTTCGATCGTTATCTTCAACAATAATTAAACAATATTTTCCTAATGTATTTCTAATGCATTTCCGTTTTTGATTACACACTGGACGATTCGGACGCCGCGATTGCGCCGCTTTTATTTACGTTAAAGTATTGTAATATTCGATTAATAACATTTGGCGCGCTTTTTATTTCTGAGAAACGCGCTGACACGCGTTTAGTGTGTAAGGTTAGCGTGTCCGCGTTTTGAAATTTCGACGTTCGAATCGCTCGGAAACGCGCGTCAGAATCGCCTAGTGTGTAAGCAGCTTAACTATCTGTTTTATATTTATTCACCACATAGACAGATAAAAGGGGCGTATTTTAGGAAAGGACATGAGCAGCCCGTGCTCCCTCCATTCATCGTATTTATACTGATATTAAAAATTTTTTTTTTTTTTATTAAATTTGAAGTTATATTGATTTATATTTTAGATTCTGAGCAGAGCGAAAAAGCTTATGATTTTATAATATTTTTTCTATCCTATGAGGGATTTTTCGTATAGAAATATTTGTTCAAAAAATTTGATCAGTAATTTTATAATTTCTACTTTATACACGTCATTTTTAAAATTCCTCAATACTTTTTTCAAAAACGCGGAAAATTTGTTGAACAATTGACAAAAAACGGCAAAATATGCTATATTTCATAAAATTTCAAATTGTTTTTCTAACATAACTTCTAAAATAAAGTAGCTAGTAACTTAAACTTTTCACCAACTACTAAAAATGGTCAATAGAACAAAATTTCAAAAACATTTGATCAATTTTGAGCAAAGTATAGCAATATTAAAAATATTGAAAATTTCTCGTTTTTTGTTAGTTTTTATATAATAAAATTTTTGATTTTTAATACAAAAACTTGAAAATTTAGTAAAACTTCATTCACAAATATATCTAATTAACTTGAAAAAATCCAAAAATCTCAGGTCAACTTTTTTCTCTATAATCGTTTGAAATTGGAATTTCGACGAAATTCGTTAGTTTCACCTAAATTACACACTTAAAAGTACATAAAAAAAAATTGGTTGAACCGGTCTTTATGAAACTTGGTAACTAAGTGGACAATTTCATCACGAATATTTTGGTGCAATAAAAATTTTTACGAACGAATAATTAAACATTTTAAAGAGTTTGATTGAAAAAAGAATCGGATAAAATGCGGACAATGGTAGGTAAGGTTTTTCGCTTATCTTATCTAATGTATTTTTCGACGCTATTAAATACGATATACTGCCAGTCCGTCGTCGCCACGACTATAGATAGTAGATATTATCTATAGCCGTGGTCGTTGCCAAAATAGTATTTCGTTATCGTGGTACTATTTTCCCTTAATTGATTTATTATTTATAGACTATGGTGATTGTATTTATGGAGTAATTCGTGTTAACATTTTTATTAATAAATAGTTACATACTATTCAGTGTATATAATATTTACCTATATTCTATAAAATGAATTATTTTATTTATTTAATTATCGAGTCTTGATGATGCTCATATTTAGGTATATAATATAATGTAATAATTCAAGTGCACATATAACGTCACTTCATTACACTAATTTATTTACGAATTTCACTCTTTCTGCATAACATTGTACAAAGCTTTTCGTATTGTTATAGTTTAGTTTTATGGAGGAGCATGCGCGAAAATGTACACGTTTTTAGATTCTGAACGAAGTTAAGGAACTTATGTTTTTACAATGACGTTTATTTTTTTTCTTTTTGTGAACATTTTTTCGTATAGAAAACTTGTCTACAAGTTTCGATCAGTATCTCTATAGAACCGGAATCATACCTAGATGGTACTTTAGAGAGGTCATTTTTCCATTTTCTCAATACTTTTTCCAATAACGGGGAAAATCTGTCGAAAAATTGACAAAAAACTGCAAAATATGCATTTACCAGAATTTCCGTAAAATTGAAAATTACTTTTTTAACATAACTTCTAAAATAAGGCAGCTAGGAACTTGAAACTTTCACCAACTACTAAAAATGGCCATTAGAACATTTCATATAAATTTCAAAAAGATTTAATCAATTTTAAGTTAAGTAAAGCATTTTGACAATTTTTGAAATTCTTTATTTTTTGTTAATTTCTATGTAATGTTTTTTTTGGTCAATTTTTCGACAGATTTTCTCCGTGTTTGGAAAAAGTATTGACGAATTTGAAAAATATCCACTCTAAAGTTACCATCTAAGTGTGATTTTGGATTTAAAAAGTTACTGATCGAATCTTTTGGACAAGTATTTCTATACGAAAAAGTGTTTACAGAAGAAGAAAAAACAAATAAATATCATTGTAAAAACATTAGATTCTTCACTTTGTTTAGAATCTAAAATAAACATTGTAAAAGCACTAGCTTCTTCACTTCGTTTAGAATCTAAAATCAAATGCACGCCAGCCGGTATGCCTATAAAAAAAAATTAATTGAAAATATAAATAAATGCATAATATAAGTAAACCATTACCTATATTAGGATTGCCTACTACGCCTACAACCGGCCTCATATACTATTAATATAGCAAATAAATAAATTTAAACAAAAAATTATGTCTAAATATATACTTACAAAATTTAATAAGTCAATTGGAAATTATAACACCATTCACCGAACAACCATCAACCTTCTGCAACAAGCAACGAAAGCAAAAACAAAGAAAAGTATTTTAGATTCTGAACGAAGTGAGGAGGAATCTTATGATTTTACAATGATGTTTATTTTTTTTCTCTCTCTTTCTGTGAGCACTTTTTCGTATAGAAATACTTGTCCAAAAGTTTCGATCAGTATCTCTATAAAACCGGAATCATACCTAGATGGTACTTTAGAGAGGTCATTTTTCTATTTTCTCAATACTTTTCTTAAAAACACGAAAAAACTGAAAAAAAATTGACCAAAAAACGGCAAAATACGCAATTACCGATATTTCCGTAAAATTGAAAATTACTTTTTGACATAACTTCTAAAATAATGTAGCAAAGAACTTGAAATTTTCACCAACCACTAAAAATAGTGACGAGAAAAATTCATAAAAATTTCAAAAAGATTTGATCAATTTTGAGTTAAGTACGGCATTTTGAAAATTTCGGAAATATCTCATTTTTTGTTAGTTTTTATGCAATAAAATTTTTGATTTTTGATATTAAGACTTG